>WNWK01016498.1:0-44784 GCA_009830355.1 Cherax destructor
ATTCCCATGCCATCGCAGTATACACCGATGGTTCAAAGTCATCTGACGGCGTCGGATTCGCAGCAGTGTTTCCGGACAGCGTCGTACGAGGGCATCTATTACCCTCGGCTAGCATATTTACGGCTGAATTGTATGCCATTCTTGTGGCACTTATCCGTATTGCATCTATGCCTGTATCACCATTTGTGGTCGTTTCAGACTCCCTTAGTGCTTTACAGGCTATCCGTAAAATTGATACACCTCACCCCCTAGTTCTTTGTATCCACCTTTGGTTACGCCGTATCTTTAGCAAGCATAAAGATATTGTCTTTTGTTGGGTCCCTGGTCATGTTGACGTACAGGGCAATGAACAGGCAGACACTGCTGCGCGGTCAGCAGTACATGACCTTCCAGTTTCATATAGAGGTGTTCCTTTCACGGACTATTTTGCGGTCATTGCTACCCACCTTCGCACCCGTTGGCAACAACGCTGGTCTGACCTGCTGAATAACAAACTTCATTCTATTAAACCGGTTATAGGTTTCTGGCCTTCTTCTTGTCACCAATGTCGAGGTTGGGAGACTACACTCTCCCGTCTTCGCATCGGCCACACTCGTCTTACTCACGGGTATCTCATGGAGAGGCTCCCTGCCCCTCTCTGTGAGCATTGTCAGGTTCCAGTGTCTGTTCGACATATCCTGTTGGACTGCCCACTCTATCAACGAGCACGCAGAATTTATCTCCAACGACGTCTTCGCTCTGCGGCCCTCTTTACCTTCCCTTCTTGCAGATGGACCCTCCTTTAATCCTGACTCTCTTGTTGACTTTTTGACAGAAACTGACTTACTACACAAACTCTGAAGATTATACCTCCAGCACCTCCCTCAGTCCCTTCTACCTCGATCTCTTGCTACCCTCCACCCCTGCACTACCCACCGTCATCTAGCACTCCATACCCTACTAATCGTCCATCTCCCTCTTACAACTGACTCTCCCTGCATCCTACAATAATCTGCAGCGCTGTATAACCCCTGTGGTTTAGCGCTTCTATTTGATTATAATAATAATAATAATGTAAATGTAATTGAAAATCTAAGAGATTAGTTCATATTGTAACTGTGATTGATTTTAAGTAATGAAATTACTCCATGTCTGGAAACGATGGATGGTGAGAGAGAGAGGCATGTGTCACCTGCAACATTTTGGATAGCGAGAGAGGCGTGTCACCTGCAACATGGTAGATGGTGAGAGAGGCGTGTGTCACCTCCAACATGGTGGATGGTGAGAGAGACGTGTCACCTCCAACATGGTTGATAATGAGAGAAGCGCGTGTCACCTGCAACATGGTGGATGGGGAGAGAGGCGTGTGTCACCTCCAACATGGTAGATGGTGAGAGAGGCGTGTCACCTCCAACATGGTGGATAATAAGAGAGGCGCGTTTCACCTGCAACATGGTGGATGGTGAGAGAGGCGTGTGTCACCTCCAACATGGTGGATATTGAGAGAGGCGTGTGTCACCTCCAACATGGTGGATGGTGAGAGAGGCGTGTGACACCTCCAACATGGTGGATAGTGAGAGAGAGGCGTGTGTCACCTGCAACATGGTGGATAGTGAGAGAGAGGCGTGTGTCACCTCCAACATGGTGGATAGTGAGAGAGAGGCGTGTGTCACCTGCAACATGGTGGATAGTGAGAGCGAGCGTGTCACCTGCAACATGGTGGATAGAGAGAGAGAGAGAGGCGTGTGTCACCTGTAACATGGTGGATAGCGAGAGAGCGAGGCGTGTGTCACCTGCAACATGGTTGATAGGGAGAGAGATCCGTGTGTCACCTGTAACATGGTTGATAGTGAGAGAGATCCGTGTGTCACCTGCAACATGGTTGATAGTGAGAGAGATCCGTGTGTCACCTGTAACATGGTGGATAGTGAGAGAGCGAGGCGAGTGTCACCTCCAACATGGTGGATAGTGAGAGAGAGCCGTGTGTCACCTGCACCATGGTTGATAGTGAGAGAGATCCGTGTGTCACCTGCAACATGGTTGATAGTGAGAGAGATCCGTGTGTCACCTGCAACATAGTGGATAGTGAGAGAGAGGCGTGTGTCACCTGCAACATAGTAGATAGTGAGAGAGAGGCGTGTGTCACCTGCAACATGGTTGATAGTGAGAGAGATCCGTGTGTCACCTGCAACATGGTTGATAGTGAGAGAGAGGCGTGTGTCACCTGCAACATAGTGGATAGTGAGAGAGAGGCGTGTGTCACCTGCAACATAGTGGATAGTGAGAGAGAGGCGTGTGTCACCTGCAACATAGTGGATAGTGAGAGAGATCCGTGTGTCACCTGCAACATGGTTGATAGTGAGAGAGATCCGTGTGTCACCTCCAACATGGTTGATAGTGAGAGAGAGCCGTGTGTCACCTGCAACATGGTTGATAGTGAGAGAGATCCGTGTGTCACCTGCAACATGGTTGATAGTGAGAGAGATCCGTGTGTCACCTGCAACATGGTTGATAGTGAGAGAGATCCGTGTGTCACCTGCAACATGGTTGATAGTGAGAGAGAGGCGTGTGTCACCTGCAACATAGTGTATAGTGAGAGAGAGGCGTGTGTCACCTGCAACATAGTGGATAGTGAGAGAGAGGCGTGTGTCACCTGCAACTTAGTGGATAGTGAGAGAGATCCGTGTGTCACCTGCAACATAATGGATAGTGAGAGAGAGGCGTGTGTCACCTGCAACATTGTGGATGGTGAGAGAGAGGCGTGTGTCATTTGCAACAAGGTGGATAGTGAGAGAGAGAAAGAGGCGTGTGTCACCTGCAACATGGTGGATAGTGAGAGAGCGAGGCGTGTGTCACCTCCAACATGGTGGATAGTGAGAGAGATCCGTGTGTCACCTGCAACATGGTTGATAGTGAGAGAGATCCGTGTGTCACCTGAAACATGGTTGATAGTGAGAGAGATCCGTGTGTCACCTGCAACATGGTTGATAGTGAGAGAGATCCGTGTGTCACCTGCAACATGGTTGATAGGGAGAGAGAGGCGTATGTCACCTCCAACATGGTGGATATGGAGAGAGATCCGTGTGTCACCTGCAACATGGTTGATAGTGAGAGAGATCCGTGTGTCACCTGAAACATGGTTGATAGTGAGAGAGATCCGTGTGTCACCTGCAACATGGTGGATAGTGAGAGAGCGAGGCGTGTGTCACCTCCAACATTGTGGATAGTGAGAGAGAGCCGTGTATCACCTGCAACATGGTTGATAGGGAGAGAGAGCCGTGTGTCACCTGCAACATGGTTGATAGTGAGAGAGATCCGTGTGTCACCTGCAACATGGTTGATAGTGAGAGAGATCCGTGTGTCACCTGCAACATGGTGGATAGTGAGAGAGCGAGGCGTGTGTCACCTGCAACATGGTGGATAGTGAGAGAGAGCCGTGTATCACCTGCAACATGGTTGATAGGGAGAGAGAGGCGTGTGTCACCTCCAACATGGTGGATAGGGAGAGAGATCCATGTGTCACCTGCAACATGGTTGATAGTGAGAGAGATCCGTGTGTCACCTGCAACATGGTTGATAGTGAGAGAGATCCGTGTGTCACCTGCAACATGGGTAGTGAGAGAGAGAGAGGCGTGTGTCACCTGCAACATAGTGGATAGTGAGAGAGAGGCGTGTCACCTGCAACATAGTGGATAGTGAGAAAGAGGCGTGTGTCACCTGCAACATGGTGGATAGTGAGAGAGAGGGGCGTGTGTCATTTGCAGCAAGGTGGATAGTGAGAGAGAGAAAGAGGCGTGTGTCACCTGCAACATGGTGGATACAGCTGATCCGGTCAAGTGGCTGAAAACTCTACAGAAAACATTTTGTAAACATTTTCAGAATAGCTTCATATCGGTTTTAGGACGAGGCACGTGATTTTCAACTATTTTTTTGTTTTGTTTTTTGACGTGGTGTGTACTGTTGATGGTTCATAAATAGTGCCCCGTGGCCTGGTGGCTAAAGCTCTCGCTTCACACGACGAGGGTAGAAACATTGGGCGTGTTTCTTTACACCGGTTGTCTATGATCCCCATCAGTAAAATGGGAACCTGGGAGTTAGTGGACTGGTGTGGGTCGCAGCCGGGGACAAAACTGACCTAATTTGCCCGAAATGCTCAGCATAACAAGGGGATTTATATATAGTAGTATGTCATTGATGTCAGCTATGGTCTGTATACCTTGTACATGTACTTGTAGTAAAGATATTATTTTTTTTTATTAACACATCTGCCGTTTCCCACCAAGGTAGGGTGGCCCGACAAAGAAAAACTTTCATCATCATTCACTCCATCACTGTCTTGCCAGAGGCGTGCTTGCACTACAGCTACAAAACTGCAACATTAACACTCCTCCTTCAGAGTGCCGGCACTGTACTTCCCATCTCCAGGAATCAAGTCCGGCCTGCCGGTTTCCCTGAAACCCTTCATAAATGTTACCTTGCTTACACTCCAACAGCACGTCAAGTCCTAAAAACCATTGTCTCCATTCGCTCCTATCTATTATTATTATTATTATTTTTATTTCCTAATCTGAAAATATAAATAGTATTATTTTGGTCTCCATTTCATTAATAACGATGTATATATAGTTATATATATATACCAACTCCTCAATAATATTTTCATTTTGCTTACTGTTGAAACCATCGCGCAAGTTTGGTCCAGTATTTCACAAACACACTTATTCTAGCATCCCACTCGCTGCCCGACCCATTGAATACTAAATGCGTTAAAATTATTTTCACTATTCGTACTGTTACTCGAATAGCATAACTAATTTAGAAACGAGACTAGTACAGTGTCGCCTACCACTAAGACTGCACGTTCTATCTATTGGTTTAGAGCGCACTAGTTCCAAGGATCAGCTACTAGTAGACTGATCAGGCAAGGGCTGAACACGGTCTGAGAGTCATCAATCACTCGGCCAATCAAGGATAGTGTCATTCTGGTGCCATTACTGCTCAATATCCGCTCAGACAATCAGGCCAAGTGTCATGTTGGCCCCTCTTGCAGCTCGATATATATCCGGCCAATCTGGGGTAAAGACGTGATCCTACTCTCACCTGGGTCAGATGCCCAATCTTTTTTTTTTTTCCGGCGCAGAGTGGTTTGCTCTTGTAGGTGGTAGACAGCTTTTGCAAGTGGTGAGTCGGTTACAAGAACATAATAAAGGAGGAGCACTGCAACAGGCCTATTGGCCCATACTAGGCAGGTGCTTTTCAAACTCAAACCCACTAAAATGCAGGTGGGTCTCTAGTGATGGCTGTGGGTCGTCCGTGAAGGTGATGGGTAACCCATTTTGCTGTGATCGCAGTAGGTTTTCAATATCTCGCTCTCCGTGGTAACAAAAGCTGAACTGAACTGAAAGTTCGTGAAGATAATAACAGCTTCCGTTGTTAGTTCACTCTCTCTTTTATGTTGTTGCCATAACGTTAGTCTTTCGTTTTTAAGTCATTAAAGGCCTAAGCGTTAATGTATAAAAGTGTTTACAATGGCTTTCAAGTAATCTCAATCCGAAGCGAGCAATGAGCAAATATTCTTTGGTATTTCTCACCTGGGGGATCACGATGAGAAAATATTGCTCAGTTGTTTCTCGTACAATTATCATTTGATGGAGTATGTTTAGATCTGTGATACAACTGTAAGTAAAGCCGTAATGCTGACAGGTATAGATATAAAGACACGATATGCGATATTATCGGGACAACGTGTATGTCGCCCAGGCTTGAGCGTTATGTAGTAGAACAGGGAACAGTTTCTACGCACATGAATAGACTGTGGTAAGAATACAGAAGACTCGAATGTCAGGTGTTCACGATATGGGCAGCCGAGCACCCAGGCGGCCTACTGCAGAATCCTCTGAAGGATTTGATAAAGCTTAACTGTGATCAGTCTGAGAAGATTGTAGTCACCGTTTGATTGTGCTTGCTTAATTAAAATATGCATTAATATACTGTATATATTCTGATGTCTATTCCTGTTTCTGATAATGAATTGTTTATTAGATATGTATTTAAGAATTATTAAAAATTCATTGTTTATGCTATTGCCTGCCTTGTTAGGTCGGTCCCTATTCTTAGGATGTCGTCAGGGATCTTGAATTCTAAATTGGTTCACTCATTCTCCACACATGGTTATGACTAGTTGACGGAAAAGGTACCTGGTAGAAGAGGCTCTCTCTCTCTCTCTCTCTCTCTCTCTCTCTCTCTCTCTCTCTCTCTCTCTCTCTCTCTCTCTCTCTCTCTCTCGTTGCCTATTGCTTCAGCTGAACGTTCTTCTGACGGCTCCCTCTCATGCCCTTATTTTCTGCTGTATCGCTGTATCCTGCAATGTTTGTGACTTGACGTGTTCATTGAGGTCCCTGGGTGTTCCTAGATCTTTCGACGTTCCTCGGGTTTTTTAGCCTTCCATTGTAGTGTCTGAGAGGAGCTCTGGTGGTTCGAGTGGAAGGGGTGTCAGGTAGTAGCATGCAGCTGTGCACAAACCACACATAGGAGAGAGGAGCTTGCGACGACGTTTCGGTCCGACTTTGACCATTTACGGGTTATTTTTTATTGTTCCAATCATGGTATTGTGTCCTTTTGTTATTTATCATGTAACTAGGGAGTAGTAAGATAAAAATTGTTTCGTTAGACCCACACCTTTTATTACATAAATACATAATGAAGGAACAGGCCTACTGGTCCATAATAGGCAGGTCCTTCACAAATCAAACCATTCCCACTAAAATTTTAGTCAAATCTATTCCTAACGATATCCAACTGCCCAGGTACGAAGAAATTAGGTTCGATAAAATAAATTAATACGGCAATCTCCTCGTGCATGTTGATAAAGAACAAATTAGGTGTCGGTATTTACGCTACAAGTACAGTTGGCCTCACGGAAGATGAAACTAATTGGGCCGATGGTCATGAATGAATACGTGCGTCCACAAAATTACAGTTGCAACAGAAGCGAAGATAAATAAATGAGTTGCAGAAGACTGTGTAATATTATTAGTGGACGCATTTGGGTCCCACCAGGGGCCCAAGGGAAGCCACTTTCATGTTCCAGCGCCTCGGTGGGGCCATCCTATTTAATCATGTTTGTGCTTTTAAATAAATGATCTCCTCTGATCCTAATTTTATATATATATATATATATATATATATATATATATATATATATATATATATATATATATATATAAAAAGTAGTGCCGAATAGGTAAAACTTGCGATTTTGGCTTAAATAGCAACGCTCTTCTTGCCGAATAAGTCAAGCGAAAATTTGTGTATGTAATTTAAAAAAAAATATTCTGAACCTAACGAAGAAAATATATTTAATTGTGTTTGTTTACTATTAAATTATAATAAACTCTATAATATAATTAGTTGGATTAGGCTAAATTAAATTGCGCTTGTTATGATAAGGTTAGGTAAGTTTTCTAAGGTTCTTTTGGTACAAAAATATACATTTTTGCATTAACATAAATGAAAAAATATATATTTAAACGTAAAAGATTTTTTAGAAAGAACTACTATTTTAAATGAGATGTTGCTAACAGACCAATTTTACCTATTCAGCAGCACATATATATCGAGAGGTCTCTCATGGCATATACACTAAGAATCTTTATTGCCAAAAACTTTCCCCCACCCTTCTTCAGTCGTACACAGGTGAATGCAGCACTGAAAGTAATAGACGAACTCATGTGATTAGTCGTTTAGAGGTCGTCAGTCCCTTAAGCTTCAATAATAGGCTGGCGCCCTATTTAATATACTAGAGAAGAGGTGAGATGAAGCAGCTGAAGTTGTAGATCATGCTGAGGTCTGGTAGCTTGCCTATGCTTTAGGCTTTAGGGGCTGACCACCTCTCACCGAGGATTTGATTTTGATTGCTTTTTTCCGGTGAAGTGCCGAATTTATTGTGCATCCAATGTCAATCCTGTGCACTGTAACACAAGAGCATATGGATACACAAAAGGCCTACGAACTAAGCCCCAAATAATAGAAGTACATTGGATTTGTATTTGCGTTTGACTTGACTGTTGCAAACAAATTTAGGAAATTTGCTTAATATGTCTGGAATCATATATTCAATAACAAGATATCTTGACATATATATGTTATTAAAATGTTTATCTCTATATTTCTCAAATTGTGAACAATTCCTCTTTAAGGGGGACTCCTTGTCGTGGTAAAGAGGCTATCGGTCTGAGGAATTGGACCTCTTGGTCTTCTTCCTCAGACCGAACCTAATTACCCCCCAATCCCCCCTCCCTTTTCCCATTTTCCCCATCCTCTTTTTCTCTTTCCTCCTCCTCCTCCTCCTCCTCCTCCTCCTCATTCCTCCCTTATTTCCTTCCCATTTTTACCCTGGGAGCTTCCCTCCACAGGCATTCTAGTTCCTAGGTAGGGGGAAGGGTACCGTGGTCCATCCCATTCCGTTGAGGTTCTTGGCGGTGGTGTAGTTTGCCGTGGAATCTGCATCGCCTGGGGATGTCCCGATCCCTCTCCGGTCTCCCGGGGGGTGGCTTTGGGTGTCTTTCGGGCGACGGGTGTATCTCTGGAGGCCACCTTTCGGATTCCGGGGGTGGTGGTAGAAGGAGGTATGCTTTGTGGTGGATATCCGGCCGCCCTCTCTTTTGCCCGCCGAGGTGGCTCGGTGGATGTGAGGTTGCTATCCCGGATTGCTGGTTTACTGGCATGAAGGGAGGGTATGGCACAGGTTCCATGCAGCATCTGCACTACTTGCGGTTTTGAGGTCCTCTTTTGCGCAGAAGGGGATTTGCGCCCCTTTCATTCCTCCTAGGAGCTATTCCTCCACGTTCCCACTTTTTTTCTTTTTTTTCTTTTTTTTTCTTTTCTTCTTTCTTTTTTTTCTTAAAAACAAAAAGAAAGAAGTAACCTAACCATGGATGCCCTAATCCGTGAACCTACCCCCGGGCCCCTTCTTGATACCGCACCTAGTTCTGACCCTACCTCGTTAATGGACAACTCTTCGGACATCTCTAATACCCCTGTACCTCTTGCTGGTGCCGGTTCGTCACCTGCTTCAGGTACCGGGGTTCCGACCGGCCCTTTTGACACGTCTGACCTTCACTCTTCTCTGACCTTGATTCCGGCTTCTCCCTCAACAGTGTGGCAATTTTCGGATCGCTCGCCTGTCACATGTCGGACCACCCCCGGTCCCACACCCAAACGACCAAGACCCTTACATGACGATTCGACACTTCCTTCTCGTTCATCTCAGAAACGACCAGCTCATCACGCACTCCCCTTAAACACTTTGTTTCACACTACTCAATGGACAAAGTTTTTTACTCTACGACCGACTTCTCCTAATACCTATCTTTCAGATCATAGTATTGGTAAGGCTCTGCTACGTCATGTTGGCAAAGATATCTCATTTCACGCTCTCAAGAGCGGCACTCGCATCATCACGGTCCAGAATGCTGGCCAAGCTCGTGAACTTTCTCTCCTTACGACAATAGATACTATTCCTATCCCTATTGACAAACATCATTCACTCAATTCTTGTAGTGGCACCGTCATTTTACCCCACACCATTGTCCAACGGAATTTCCAGACATGTGGTGATGACATTTTGGAGCAGCTTGAGCTCCAAGAACTCCCTATTCTTAAAGTTGACACTTTTGTCCTCCCTGCCAATAAGCGAAGACGTTATCCTTGCAATATAGCTCGTTTAACATTTGACTGCCGTGAACTTCCACCCTCGGTTTACATTGCAGGTCACCGTTTACAAGTTCGAAAGGTGACCCTTACACCACAACAGTGTAGAAACTGCTGGCGTTTTGGTCATCCAGCGAAATATTGCAGGTCCATGTCCGAATGCCCAGTCGGTGGTGCCGACGACCATGCCAGTCCTTCTTGTAATCTACCTCCCATCCATCGTACTCTCGCCGTTGTCGCCTTCAAGGGAGACTTCCCCGTATTTCCTATTCTCGCATTGCTAAACGTCGCCCCACTTCTGGGGTCTCAACTTCCCCGGCTTCCTCTGTGGTCGCCCCATCCTCAGTCACCCCTGTCTCGAATCCTTTTACTGTTCTTAGCTCCGAGGTCCCTACCTCGGCATCCCATACTGTCCACACCCCTTCCTCTACTCACTTGCACAGTTCTGTGTCTACATGCCTGTGAGGGAAAAGTCCATAGATAGGAGTGATGGAAGTGTGAATGTCTGTATAAGTGCTAGTAGTGGTAGTCTGCTCGTTGAGATGGGGTGAGTGTCTAGCTCCAGCTGTACTTCCCCCCCCCCTCCTTTCTTCCACCCGGAGAGAGGTGACATGCTAGACTCCGGCCAAGGGCTAATCACTCGACTGACTACTCCCGTCTCCACTGTAAGTCTTCAGTCTGCAGTCAAACTAGAGCCAAACATAGCCACCTGAGTTACCCAAGGACCCCACTTGAGTCCCTGATACATTATCAACATATGAGTTTTCTAAACATCCGTCAAACAAGTGATTGTTGACACCATCTTCGATTAAGTGAATACCAGCAAGGAGTTCAGAAAAGAGTACCAGCTTACGTGTCAAGAACATCGACACGTCCCTTTTACACATTCCATCTGTAAAAATTAGCTGTTGCAACGTAGTCTTATTTGTCTATTTTTATTTTCCATTTTTATTTAAGATAGGGTTTGTTTTGCTATTCATGTTTAAGTTTTTATTATTTCATTAAATCTTTCTATTTCAATAAAAAGTGCTTATTTATGTTGTCATTTTTGTCTTTTTCTATTCTTCGTAATTTTCCTAAGGAGGAACCAGCCTTGATTCGTCTTGGGTTCAAGATTGAACCGAGCCTGAGTATAGCCTTCATAAGTGGCGACCTTGCCAGGATTCGACTCCAAGATCCGACTTCACCTCGAACACGATTCAACGTTACTCGGACTGGAACCGGCGATACCTGGCTACGTTATTGGAACTCCACCACCATTAACGCAGTATTTACCTCCAACACTCCACAACACAGACGTTTACCACCATCCATAAGTACCCATTCTTATAGTAGGACTACAGTTAAGGTATTTAAAAGATTTGGTGATTGTTATAGTCTCTATTTTTGTTAGTCAAGTCAAGGATGTACTAGTAATTCTGCCACCTTTGTTTGGAGCTTGAAGATTATTTTAGGGATAGACACTAGGGATCCGAGATTTTACGGTGATAAATTTTCTTCATTGAGTTCTAGTTTATTATGTCAAGGGAACTGTTATAGGACACTCTTGATTTTAGTAGAGACTGGATGGTCAAGTGATCCCATTCTTCTTTACTGTATGGTCGGGGCCTGGCATAGAACCCTCCGGTCACATTTATACTGTATAAATCGAAGCAGGGATTGAACCCTCCGGTTTTGTTTACAGTTATAGCGGAGCAGGATTTGAACCCTCCGTTTTCTTTGATCTGTTTTCCCTTAGTAAGTTAATTCATCCCTTCCAGTATAGAGGAATATAAGTTTTGGATGAATACTGGTATGAGTTTAGGTATAACTGGGAAGCATCTGGAATCCTTTATTACTGCGAAGATTCAAGAAGAAGAGGAAAGGGAGAGAGAGAAAAATGAGAGACAAGAGAGACAGAAAGAGAGAGGGAAGATAAAAAAGAACGTGATAGACTTGATCGTGAGGAGAGAGCTAAAGTACGTGAGGCACAAGCTAGAGAATGTGAGGAACGAGCTCTAGAGGAAAGAGCTAAAACTAGAGAACATGAGAAACAAACTAAGGAACGTGAAGAGAGAGAAAGATCGTGTAGTAAAGATAGCTCGTCTAGAGTTAGAGAATAAAAAATTAGCTTTTACACAACAGAAACTGAACGAAGGCGTGATGGAACAGGCTGCTAGTCCCTCTATACTTACACCCACTTTACCTCCTTTCACAGAGGGGGAAGACATAACGTCTTATATTAGATTTGAAAACACCGCTACCCTCTGTGAATGGCCGTTTGATTCGTGGGCTACTAGGTTAGGCATGTTATTCTCAGGGACAGCTTTGAACATTTAACTTTATCGCAGGATATCATGTGACTATACCTTGTTGAAAAAGGCAATTCTGAAGGCCTATCAGAAAACCACAAATTCTTATAAGAAGAATTTCAGGTATACTGCATTACAACCCGGTCAGAACTTCCAGCAGTTACAGATTACTCTCTTCCGTTTGTTCGATGTTTGGATAGAGAGCGCAGAATTAATCACGATTATGAATCTCTTAGAGATTTCATGGTTGCCGACCAGTTCCTGACGGCTCTTCCCCACCAGATACGAACATTCATTAGAGAACGTAATCTGATTAAGGCTGCGGAAGTTGCTGAGGCTGCGGACTTGTATGCAGAAGCCCATAATTTCTATAAGGACCTGAAGGGATCAATCCCTAAGGGCAAAGGTTTCCTGGATGGGAAGAAGACAAAACCTCCTGTAGAAGGGAAACAAACATCATTTATCCCAGTATGTCACCTATGTGGTATAAGAGGGCATAAACGCCACGATTGCCCTTCTAAGAAAGTCCAAAAAGTTGGTAGATGTTTCAAAGACTGTAATGAGAAAGCACCCTTCTGTTCAGGAACAGTTAATGGTCTTAATGTATCTACGATATTAAGAGACAGGATGCACATGTATTGTCATGTCTGATAAACTGTTCCCTAATCTGAAAACCACTCATGCCTCCACTATTCTTAGACTACTTGGACCGATCGGACACATTTCCAACCATCCGCTGTTACATTAGGTCAAAATGGTTCACCGGGTGGTCCGAAGCCGTTCTCGCCCCCATCACCTCATGTTCAGTACTTATTGGTAATGTAAAAGGTGCCGTTCTCCCTTCAGAGGGAGACCTTTCACTGCCAACAAGTGACGTAAGTGTTTAAGCTCCTCTTCCGTTAAACTCAGAAAAACCCCTCTCTAATTCTGTTCCCGGGGTTGTAGGAACAGATCCTGCTGCTCTAGATAGCGAGGTAGCAGTATCACCTGGTAACTCGTTAGATAAAAGTGATGCTATTGTCTCTGAATCTATCCATGTATTAACTAGGACACAAAGCAAAACACTAGCTTCTCCAGCTATTCATCCTTTGATTTTTCCAGACCTTAAACCTTTGGAAATATCTAAGGATGACTTTGTCAAGTTACAACTAAATTGCCCTTCTCTCCAGAATTGCCATGATTCGGCTAGTAAAAATCAAGTTATTCATAGGAAAGACTTTTCATATAAATTTGAATACACTAGAGGTATTCTATACAAATCTGTATTTAAGCCTAATTCAGACGATATAGCCTACTCCACTCTATTTGTCCAAAGCCAGTGCAGTTAGACATTCTTAAAATGGCCCATGATCTACCAGTGGCTGGACATTTCTCTCACCGTAAGACCTTAAATAAAATTAGGGAAACCTATTTTTGGCCGAGAATGTCTTCAGATATCACTTTATATTATAGATCTTGTAAGGTTTACTAACTGTCATTCTCCCGAGGTACCCAGCGAGTACCTATGGTCAAAATGCCGATTTTTACGGTACCCTTTGAGAGAGTAGCCATTGACATTGTTGGTCCCTTATCACCACTTTCATCTGGGGGACATAGATATATTCTTACATTAGTGGATTATGCTTCCAGTTTTCCAGAAGCTGTACCCTTGAAGTCAATTACTACTTTTTTGTTTTTTTTTATTATTAATCAAGACAGTGATGTTACAAAAGTAACATGACTGTACAACACCAAGTACCTCATAAATTCAAAACAATATAATTATCTTAAGACTAAGGTATAAACATAACCTAAGGATGTCCTCAAACTAAACAGAAAAGAAAACTACCTAAATATGTAAGTGCCATGATGCGGACACTTACCCTACAGAAATATGAACACATTGGACAATATGTACAGAGACATTGAACAAAGACACCTACATAACTCAAAACAATACAATACTTGTGGCATAGTCACATCAACAGTACAAAAATAACATCGTTCATGTTTTGTATATATAATTATACTATGGTGTCAAACCATGTTGCTACCACATCAAGGACTTCAAAAATGCTAACGATACTAATCACAATGAAGACAAACGATATACGGTTCACAGCGTTCGCCATCAACCTAATTAGAAAACTAAACCGTGATGCTTTACACTACACCGTATACAATCTACAATTTTTTTTTTAAATTTTATTTGGAAAGCCTTATATACAAATATATTATACATAACAGTGCCATGCCATGGTCAGAAACAAAACTTATACAACAAAAATAAACAGTATAGAACAAAAGTTAACAACATAACAAAACCCTTATCAGTTAACCTGGGGTAAGAAATGAACAATAAACTATAAATGCATAGGTAAAGAGACAACATGCCATGTCTTATGTTAACCCCTACATGTCGTACAATGCTGAAATAAAAAAAAACTACCCAACATATTAAATCGGAACAACAATCGTACTTTTGTTGAGAGATTTAATGTGAATTTCCATTAAGGGACATAATTATACCAACACAGTACACAAGACACTACCCTGCCAAGACAATTAACATCACAACCCATACATTAACATCACAACCAGTATAACAGAAATGGTACTATAAACAGTGAAACAGAATTTATAACATGAAGCACACATTTTTTTTTTTATAAATAGTTTATTTGAAACATAAACCCGACACAAAAGGGTTTATCTCACATACATCATAAATTTTACCAATTTATCCCACAACCCTATAGACCTTGATACACCAATCATGATATCCGAGTAAAAAACTGAACAGATATATATCATGACGAGAAATGATGCCAGATATGATTCCAACGAATTTGCATCAACGACTAAGTCAACAATACCCCTACTTCCAAAACAAAAACAACTACCAATCCAAAGAAAATGTCACATATTATGGATCGGAACTCAAAGAAAACTTACTTTGACATAGCAACGAGAAAACCAACGCACCACAAGAATACCTTGACCATAGTCTACGAATTCATTGCTATCACAACCTAAGACTATCATATACAGTACAGCAGTGACTGAAGAAACCTCCTCTTTCTCACCCCCCCCCCTTTCCCCCATCAGCCAAATCAAAGCCCTTGCACCGAAAAACCCAATGCATTTAAAGGTAACAAAAAAGAAAGAAACCACACACATACTGCCCCGACTAAATCAACCCTATGCCCCGAAAGTCTTCCGTCACACCCTGACCCACACAGAGGGCCAAGTCACCCGTATGTCTACCCCAAACATCACCCCTTAAAACCCCAACTAAGCAAACCCTCCTCACCCTTTCCCTACACCAGCATACATACAAATGAAAACCCCTCCTATAAGCAACGTTTGTCACCTGACCACCCAATACGTATCAGTCGTCAAGCCCTCTTCCAACTCACGTCTACCCCAATAGATCCGCAATCCTCAACTCCCTGTATGATTGATTGAAATCAGTTTCCCATGCTCTCCCATCCACTACACGATTTCTGCATTTCGTCCTATAGACGCAAGCAGAAAGAGCTTTGACCCTTTCCTCTGCTCCCAAATCCCTAAGTCTCCATGAACCACATACAAAATCCACTAGATAATACATGAGACCCCTTCGCGTCCGAGCATTAAGTCCCCCGAGGTCCAGAAACATTGCCCTCAAAAACTAGATGCCCCCCCTCATATAGCGAAGCCCCCTCCCGGCCCACTCCTGTATTGGCCCCAAAAATTCACAAAAATATATCCCATGCAGTGTAGTATCCAATTCCCCACATCTCACACATGCACCATCTCTCACCAAGCCCATGCGCACTAAAGAAGCCTTTGATGCCACGGCATCATGTAAAAACCTAAACATGAACTCCCGATCCCTAGACCTCAGCTTCAACCCCTTTAATCCCCCCCATATCTCTGCCCAACTATACATAAGATATATCGACGCGCATTCTATCACCTGGTGAGATCCCCCCAAAATACCTAGCCTACCAACCGAGATGTCCAGCATGTGTATTACCACCATCAAACTCCTTAATATGTACTTACAGTATACCAGACCTCTGTCATCCCACCATTCACTCATCTCTCGGAGTACCCCCCCCCCACTCCTTCGTCCCCTGACCTGCCTAACCCACCCCTTCGCACCAAACAACGTTTGAGGTGCAAGCACAACAGTCTATGTTCTAACCAAATTAATCCCAAACCACCCAGTTTCACACTGTTGCGTACAACATTACGCCCTACCCAATGCCTTCCACCAGCCCACACATACTTAAAAACCATTTGTTCCAGAACTTCCACGTCAGCCTGTAATAAAGGGAATATGGCAGCTACATACCACAGCTTACTATAAACCATACTATTCACTATTATTACCCTCTGTCTCAAAGTAACTTCCTTTGCTCTCCAAACCCGCAGTAAGTCCGTGATACACCCTACCTGAATTCAATTCTCTTGCCAAACGACGATCCTTCATAAATTCCACCCCACATATCCTCACACTTGAAATGACGTGCCACACCTGACTTCTGCCCAACGTCCCTCCCACCCAAGTACCTACCTCCAATAATTTTGTCTTACTATCGTTTATTCTCATCCCAGTTGCTCCACAAAACACACGTACAATGTCCCCCACATTTACCAGCCCCTGCACTGAACCCACAAGCACCATAGTGTCGTCCACGTACCCTACGATGCCCGTGCGTTCTTTTGCCTCAACATTCATCCACACCCCTACCTCAATTAATCTGTAAAATGAATCCTGTAAACAGGCAAATATCTGCAAAAGGGGACAACCCTGCCGCAGACCCCTACCCATTGGAACCAAATCCCCCAATCTACCATTCATCTGTACTCTGACACACGCTCCCCCATACAACCTCTCAACCCACTTCACAATTTCTTCCCCAAAACCCTGCCTTCTCATTGTCATACAGCACGTCCCTTTCCACACTATCATATGCACCCTTCCTATCTAAAGCCAACACCTCCTTTCCCATGCGCAACGTAATCTTTAATTCGCTCAAGACCATTTACCACACTCCTACCGGGTATTCCACCTTGCCCCTCTGCAATCACCTTCCCCAACACTTTCTTTATTCTATTACCTAGTATTTTAGCCAATATTTTATAGTTCATATTCATTAGAATTATAGGCCTATAATTACTCAGAGAATCCTCCCTCCCCCCCCTTCCTAACTAAAACTACAACCCCAATACTACTTTCTCCTTCCCCCACCCCGGCAGACTTCATACAATTCATCAAGTGCACTAGACAGTCCCTCACCGCATCCCAATTCTTCCTATAAAATTCATTTGTAATACCATCTATTCCTGGGGAACTCCCCTTACTCAACCCGTCCACTGCTACCCCCACCTCCTCCTCGCTAATAACACCTCCCATAGCCTCTCTATCCCGCTTCTCCAACTTCTCTTGAATCCCCTCGAAAAGGAGATTCCTATACTCCAACCCCACATCCACACTACTCATATAACGTGCAAACCATTTATCCACAAATACTCCAACTGCCTCTGTACCCCGAATTACCATACCCTGCTCATAACTTTCCAACCTCTGCTCAACTTTCATACATTCTATTGTCCTCGCCTCACGTTTTTGCATACAGTGACTCAACACCGTTTTTGACGGCCTATCACCCACTAACAGATCATCTATACCAGCTTTCATGCGGCACACCTCAAACCGCTCTATCTGTATGTCCCATAACTTGTCCTTTAATACACGGATTTCCCCCGTTTCATGACGACTGCCTTTTTCATAACAACCCTGTAATTGCCCCTCCACATACTTCATCAAACCGCATCTCCACCCCGCCTCCTCTCTACCCAACCGCTGATAAAACTCCCTAATTGCGGCTTGCCACATTCATCCACCACCTTAAAAGTTATCCTGCCTCTCACTCCTCGCCCATAACCTCCCCCACCATTCGCTAAACTGCATTGATTTATCCCCTCCCACTAGTAATCCTACATTCAATTTCCAATAACCCCTATACCACTTTGCAACGCCTTCCCAATTCAAATAGACTAAAACCCCTCTGTGATCTGAAAATCCAAAGTCTATGGTTTGAACCCTACCCACTACAACCCTATCAGTTACATAAATCCTATCAAGTCTCGCCGCATACCCTTTCCTCACAAAAGTATGATCCACAGGGCCCCCTACACCTACCACATCCTTTAATCCCACACTTCCTAGCAAATCCTGTAAGGCCACCAACTCGCACCCCGCCCCTCTAGGCTGTACGTCCCTCTTCCTGATAACACAGTTATAATCGCCCCCGACTACCACCACTCCAGGCAAGTCATGAAGGGCATATATCATGAAGTCTCGAATAAAACCCACCTTTACCGTTCGTGACTGCTCTGCTGGCATATAGACACCTAAAAACATACCCTGACCCCTCCCCACGAACCTTCCACTCGAACCAACCTACCCCCCCCCCACATTCCTCCCAAGACATTAGTCGAAAAGGGCTTGACTCCGAAATCGCAACTGCCGCCCCTCCCTTGAGCCTACCCAAAGACCCTGCAAAAACCCGATACCCTTTCACTGTCAAATCCCTTCCACACCTATAGTTTTGCTCCTGGATGAAGGCCACCTGTACGCCAAAACGTCGCAAGGCATACTCCACCCAGGAACGTTTAACATCCTCTTTCATACCATTAACATTTATTGTTAGACACTGGAATGCAAGTGCAAAGGTTTGCCCTTTGGTCGAGGGGGAGGCTGCGACCCTGACTTGCCATTACCCACTCCCTTACCCACATGTTTCCCTCCCTTGAGGGGGTCCTGACCCAAAATGGCATCTAAATCTTTCCTGGCAATCTCCACCAAAGACCTTTTACCCGGTCTCTGTGTAGGCGTAAGAACGTGTCACTATTGGACTGTGTACCAGCTCTCTTACGGGTTCCCACCACCACTTCCATTCCCGTGGCCCTATCTGACTGATGCACCTCTGCCGACACTATTTCATGTGTTAAACACTGACCGGCCTGATGTGCCTCAACTGAGGCCTCTACCACCGGCTCTACCACTTCAACTGCTTCCACCACATCAACACTGCCTTCCCCAGGCAACACTGGAAGAGGGTCCTCCATAATGCTCTCAACACCTCCTCCAGAGGTAAATCCTAGCAAGACACAACACCTGTGTTATCCACAACAATCTCACTTGGAGCCTCAGGCTCCTGGGGCAAAGTGCAGAAAGCCTCCCCTGCCCCATCAACTATTTCACTCCACAAACGCTTTCTTTGCACCTCCTGAGGTACTTTCACCGGTCCTCCCTGGCTCCGTGACCAGCCAGCTCCCTGCGGGCCGCGTCCTGTCTAGGTATCACTCTCCTCGTGCAGTCTGCAGCAACGTAGCTATAGGCGGCAAGTCCTCTGTTGCCCCAGGTATGTCACATATAGTTGATTCCTGAAGTCAGCCATCACCACATATGACGGTATCGGCTTACGTAACGTCATTTTCAGGGTATAAGTCCCTTCATAGAGGCCCAACATGGGTCCCTCACTCCACTTCCCTGCATTCACCGTGTGGATCACTCCATACTCGCCGAAAAGACCACTAATATCCGTCACATCCGCTTCAAAAGGAACATTCTTGACCTTGACCGAACTTGCATCGTCGAGTTCACTGTATACACCTGGTGCTGATCAACAAGGCGTTCATAAACTGCAGCAGTTAGTAGTTTGACGAAAACTCGGTTGATCTCGTTTAGTGCTACGCCGTATAAATCCATAATATCTAAGCCGTACACATCATGCAGAATCGTAGGAAGCGCCGTGGCTGGATGTATGACGCCGGTGACCATGTCAATACACACTGTTAGAACGACGTTGGCCAACAGTCTCCATGACAGTAGTTTAAGCAGTTAGCCAATTGCGTAAGAGTCACCAGGCGGCAGACCAGTGTACAGCACGTCCACCCCAGACCGAAGCAGGGAGGCAACTCTCTACAAACTAAACATGTTACGGAACACCGTAACCTGTCGTCCTATGGACTGAGACACGCACATTCATGCCAATTCACTCTGAGGCCAAAATAACACAAAACACTCACTCGAGTACAAAAACACACAACCTCACCCTAAACTCCTGTCTTTCCTAATACTCCAACCTATAACCATTAAGCCAGTAATTACGTGCGACCAACAAAAGTACATAATGATCGTTCTAAGTCGCATAAGTCCATCTGATTGCAAAACTTGCATCATCACCACACATTACAATATATGTCCACCTGACCTCCTACCACTGGCTGCTGGACGACACGTGTTGACGCCCTATCAGGTGACACCGGAGAAAATGCATAACCCTAGCCATGTCACACGCCGTATCCCCCCTGTCCAGACACCCCTGACCATACCCCCCTTTTCCGACCAGCCCTTTAATGAGGTACCTCTCCCCCTCACCCCCCCAACAGAATACCTATAGTCAATTCCCTATAACCCTGAGAGAAAGCTTTAAACCATGTCCCTGCATATATAACCTGATTTCTACACTTTGACATATATATACCTGCTGCCAACGCTCGGATACACTGTGCTCCGGGAGCCTCTCACATTACCCACAAAATATGTATGTACTCGACCACAAAGTAAACTACCGCCCTACCAACGTCCTCTGGAAAAGCCCCCATGTCCAAACACAAAGCCCTCAGGGTCATGAAACCTCCCGCTCCCACCCTCCTTAATACCCCACTAAACCACTCGCTGACCCCCACCAACGTATCACAGAAATACAGAGTATGATACGCCATGTCCAGGACCCCACATGATCCACACAACCCATCTCTAATGATGCCCATTCTAAACACCTCTGCACGTGTTGCTAAAATACCCAATAAAAACCTATAACCTGTTTCACGCACTCTTGGTGGTATTCGCAACTTCTTCATCCAACGCCATGTTACCTTCGAATTATACATAGGATAAATACCTGCACCCTGCACCACACCTCCCCTCCCCCCCATTCTATCCAACACGCCTACTTTAACCCTCCCAGGCTCCCTAACAACAAGGAGGAACCTCAACATAGCCTCACATTTCAACAGATCCCTGCCCCTCCACCACCTACGTACCTCCTGCATGACCCCATTCACCCTCCTGCCCCCTGTACCCCCACCTACCACATATTCTTGCTTAACAAAAATACTTTGAAGCCTGTTACGTAGCAGTATCAAACCCCCCCCCACCAACCCAGTAGTCACCACCTACCTAACCAATGCCTCCCATGACTCCAAATATAACGAAAACCCTCCCAAGCAACTTCTCTACATCACACTCCAGGAGAGGATAAACGGCAGCAACAAACCATATTTTGCTATATACTAAAACATTTACCACCACCCCCCATTGCAACAGTGTTACTTCTGTAGACCTAATGCCTCCCAACATATCTATAGCTCTGTCCACCACTGCCACCCAATTCAATTCTCTTGCCAGTTCCCTATCATGACTGAATATCACCCCGCAAATTTTAATCCTATTGACGCACTTCCAACCGCCCCTACTGTCCAACGTCCCTCCCACCCATGCACCTACTTCCAACAAACTTGACTTACCCCTATTTACCCTCATACCTGTCGCTTCCCCAAAAATACCCACAATCCTATTCACATGTAATAAGCCCTCACTACTACCCACCAGGACGGTTGTATCATCGACATATCCCACTATGCCCGACTCACAACCCCTTCCCACCTCCCCATCCCAAACCCCTTCCCTAACCAATCTATAGAAAGGGTCCTGCATACACCCAAAAAGGATTTGCGACAGAGGACAACCCTGCTGCAAACCCCTTTCATAACTCACCTGAACCCCCAACTTCCCATTTACCTGAACCCTTGCCAATGCCCGGTCATATAAAGTCCTAACCCACCCCACGATTTCTTCCCACAAACCCCAACAAAACCCCAAACAAAAATTCCCTATCTACGCTACTGTATGCAGTCTCCCAGTCTAAACCTAGCACCCCTCCTCCCCTCTTGTTATCCACAAACTCCCTAATCCTCCTATGCAAAGTCCTTATGCTTCGCCCTGGCACACATGTTGCCCATCATCTTAAACCTTCTCCAACACCTTCTTTATTCGATTCGCCAGTATTTTCGCAAAGATCTTATAATCCGAGCATAACAACATTATAGCTCTATAGCCCTTCATCCTATCACCTTCCTTTCCCTTCGGTACCAGCACTACCACCCCTGTCCTTCCAGGCTTATAGAACAAAGGTTACAGAATAGGTAGGTCCTCTTAAAAGTAACTTTGGGCATTCTTGAAAATGATATAAAATACTAACAAGTTGAAGATCAAGACACATGTGCAACAGTTGGGTAACTTTATTGATAAAACGTTTCGCCTTCACAGTAGGCTTCTTCAGTCAAATAAGAACATAAGAAAAAAGGAACACAGCAGCAGGCCTACTGGCCCATACGAGGCAGATCCAAGTCTCCTACCGGCTTTAGCCAATGACCTAGCCTCGTCAGGTCAGGTCACATTCACTTAAGGAAGGAGCACGGTATCTGACCTAGTAGCACAAAATAGTCAGGTCCAACTCACACCCACCCGCACCCACTCATGTATTTATCTAACCTATTTTTAAAACGACACAACGTCTTAGCTTCTATGACGGTACTCGGGAGTTTGTTCCACTCATCCACAACTCTATTACCAAACCAGTGCTTTCCTATATCCTTCCTGAATCTGAATTTTTCCAACTTAAAATAATTGCTGCGAGTCCTGTCTAGGGTAGATATTTTTATCACGCTATTTACATCCCCTCTATTTATTTTTAAACACCTCAATCATATCCCCCCTAATTCTACGCCTTTCTAGAGAGTGCAGATTCAGGGCCCTCAGTCTATCCTCATAGGGAAGATTTCTGATACATGGGATCAACTTTGTCATCCTCCTTTGTACGTTTTCCAGAGCATTTATATCCATTCTGTAATACGGTGACCAAAACTGTGCAGCATAATCTAAATGAGGCCTAACCAAGGATATATAGAGTTGAAGAACAACCTGAGGACTCATATTATTTATGCTTCTTGATATGAAGCCAAGGATTCTGTTAGCTTTATTGCGAACACTTATGCACTGTTGTCTTGGTTTCAGATTACTGCTAACCAGAACTCCCAAATCCTTTTCGCAGTCAGTAATATTAAGATCTACATTATTTAGTTTATATGTGGCATTGTTATTTTCCTGTCCAATGTTTTGAACTTTGCATTTGTCTATATTAAACTGCATCTGCCACTTCTCCGACCACTGCATCAGTCTATTCAAATCATCCTGGAGTGTTCTAATGTCCTCGTCAGAATGAACTCGACGGCCTATTTTGGTATCATCCTCAAACTTGCTTATGTCGCTATTTATTCTCTCATCTATGTCGTTTATGTAGATTGTGAACAACAAGGGGCCCAACACTGACCCCTGTGGAACACCGCTTGTGACACTTCCCCACCCTGATTTCTCCCCACTTACGCAAATTCTCTGCTGCCTATTTGTCAACCATACCTCTAGCCAGGAAAAAAAAATCTCCTATTCCGTGTGTCTTATGTTTCCTCAATAGTCTCTGATGTGGGACTCTATCAAAAGCCTTACTGAAGTCAATATACACAATATCATATTCATTACCATGATCTACCTCCTCAAATACCTTAGTGAAAAGTTAATAAATTCGTAAGGCAGGAACGTCCTTTTGAAAAACAGTGCTGAGATTCATTGATCATTTTATGCTTTTTCAAGATGGCTACGAATTGCCTCGGCAATTATTGATTCCATAAATTTTCCCACTATGGAGGTTAGGCTTATTGGTCTATAATTCGAAGCTAAGGACCTGTCACCTGCTTTGAAAATAGGTATCACATTTGGCATTTTCCACTTATCTGGCACAACACCAGTTTGTAGTGATATGTTGAAAACATTAGCCAAAGGTTTGCTAAGCTCCTCTCTACATTCCTTTAGAACCCTTGCGTACAGTTCATCAGGGCCCGGGGATTTGTTAGGTTTTAATTTATCTAATTGTCTAAGGACAATGTCACTTGTGACTCTAATCGTGCATAGTTTATTATCGTCCTGTTCTACATAATTTATTATTTCTGGAATATCGCTAGTATCTTCCTGTGTAAAAACTGAGAGGAAGTAAGTGTTGAAAATTCTACACATTTCCTTATCACTGTCAGTGAGCTGACCCGAGTAACTTTTGAGTGGGCCTATCTTGTCCCTAATCATACTTCTACATACCTGAAAGAATCCTTTTGGGTTAGTCTTTGATTCTCTTGTAACTTTAACCTCATAATCTCTTTTTTGCTTTTATTATTCCCCTTTTTTATTTCTCTCTTTAACTGAATATATTTATTTCTTAACTGCCCTTCTCCTCTTTTGATTCGCCCATATGTGCCTCTTTTTTGACCAATGAGATGTTTTAATCTATTGTTTATCCATTTAGGATCATTTTTGTTTGATCTGATTTCCCTATTTGGAACATAAGTTGTCAGAGCAGCTAGAACTATGCTCTGGAAAATGTCATATCGGCAACCATCACCACCTACCTGACCCATAGTCAGGTCATTCCAGTTCAGCCAACCCAGGTAATTTCTCAGTCATATGAAATCAGCCAAGCGGAAGACAGGGACAGAGATTTGATTGCCATTATTAGGGTAATTCCATGATATATTAAAACTGAGTGATTTGTGATCACTTTCCCCAAGCTCATCATTAACCTCAAGATTATTAATTAGTGATTCCCTGCTGGCAAGAATCAAGTCAAGCAGGTTATTTCTTCTAGATGGTTCTGTCACAAACTGTTTTAAAAACAATCATGAATCATATCAAGAAAGTCACTTGACTCTAAATTTCCTGCAAAATTGCTCCAGTCAATTTGTCTAAAGTTAAAATCTCAAATTAGCACAACATTTTCGTATGTAGATGCCTTACGAATTTCGTCCCATAGAAATTTATTGCACTCCCAATCAAGGTGTGGGGGCTTGTAAATCACACCCAAGATTAGTTTTTCACGGACCTCAAGAAGCTGTAACCAAACAGATTCAGTAGCTGACGCTTCTAATTTTATATCTTGTCTAACACAACAATTTAAATTATCTCTGACATACATCGCTACTCCACCACCCTTCCTGTTGACCCTATCAGTGTGGAATAATTTATAGCCTTGTATGTGGCATTCAAAAGGCATTTCTCTATCTTTCAGATTGAGCCAGGTCTCTGTTATAGCAATAATATCTGTTTCCTGCACTTGCAATTAATCTTAGCTAATCTATCTTATTTCTTACACTCCAGCTATTAGTATAGTAAACCTTAAGGAAGCTAGTCTCTCACTGCCCTCTGCTGTCTCCCTTTGTTTGATGACCTGATCCATTGTCTTTATTTGTAATTTTATGATGAATAATGTCTTTTAAACATTTACTGTTTTCAACCCTAGTGCTGCAACCTGACTGTTTCCAACACACACCCACACCTCTATCTTTTATCAGTTTAAAATCCTAGACATGTCAGCAATGGCCCTGTCGATCGAGTTGGCAAATTCTACCACCCCTGCCCCAGAGACATGTACCCCATCCCTTGCATACATATCATGTTTGCCATAAAAGTTGTCCCAGTTGTCAATGAATGGGATTGCAAGTTCCTTGCAGTATCTGTCTAGCCAGCAATTTACACCAATTGCCCTAGACAACCATTCATTGCCCACTCCCCCTCTAGGCAAGATGCTACATATGACTGGGACCCCTCCCTTAGACTTAATTAAATCTATAGCTGACCTGTACTTATCTAGCAGCTATTCTCTTGTAACCCTCCCCGATATCATTTCCACCAGCACTGAGACAGATAATGGGCTTGTTTCCATTACCTGACATGATATTATCCAACCTGTTGACTATGTCACCAAAACCAGCTCCAGGGAAACACACTCTCTCTCTCACCTTCTTATTCCTATTACAGAAAGCACGGTCCATATATCTTACCTGTGAGTCACAAACCACAAGAATTCGCTTACCTCTATTAGCAGGGGAAGTAGTACCTTTACCTTCACTGACCACTGAAGTACACTCATAAGAACATAAGACAGAAGGAGCACTGCAGAAGGCCTACTGGCCCATGCGAGGCAGGTCCAATTCTCCTACCGACTTAAGCCAATGCCTTGACTTTATCAGGTCAGTCACATTCACTTAATGGAGGAGCACGGCATCTGACCTAGTAGCACAAGCTAGTCAGGTCCAACTCACACCCACCCACACCCACTCATGTATTTATCCAACCTATTTTTAAAACTACACGTCTTAGCTTCTATGACGGTACTCGGGAGTTTGTTCCACTCATCCACAACTCTATTACTAAACCAGTGCTTTCCAATATCCTTCCTGAATCTGATTTTTTCCAATTTAAAACCATTGCTGCGAGTCCTGTCAATACTAGATATTTTTAGCACGCTATTTACATCCCTTTTATTAATTCCTGTTTTCCATTTATACACCTCAATCATATCATCCATAATTCTACGCCTTTCTAGAGAGTGCAGATTCAGGGCCCTCAGTCTATCCTCATAGGGAAGATTTCTGATACCTGGGATCAACTTTGTCGTCCTCCTTTGTACGTTTTCCAGTGCATTTATATCTATTCTGTAATACGGTGACCAGAACTGTGCAGCATAATCTAAATGAGGTCTAACCAAAGATATATAGAGTTGAAGAACAACCTGAGGACTTCTATTATTTATACTTCTTGATATGAAGCCAAGGATTCTGTTAGCTCTATTGCGAACACTTATGCACTGTTGTCTTGGTTTCAGATTACTGCTAACCAGAACTCCTAAATCCTTTTCGCAATCCGTAATATTAAGATCTACATTATTTAGTTTATATGTGTCATGGTTATTTCCTGTCCAACATTTAGAACTTTGCATTTGTCTGTATTAAACTGCATCTGCCACTTCTCTGACCACTGCATCAGTCTATTCAAATTTTCCTGGAGTGCGCTAATGTCCTCATTTGAATGAATTGGACGACCTATTTTGTTGTCATCAGCAAATTTGCTATTTATTCCTTCATCTATGTCGTTTATGTAAATTATGAACAACAAGGGGCCCAACACTGACCCCTGTGGAACACCGCTTGTGACGTGCCCCCACTCTGATTTCTCCCCATTTATGCAAACTCTCTGATGCCTATTTGTCAACCATGCCTCTACCCAGGAAAAAATTTCTCCTATTCAGTGTGCCTTAAGTTTTCTGAACAGCCTCTGATGTGGAACTCTATCGAAAGCCTTACTGAAGTCCCTATACACAATATCATATTCAATACCATTATCTACCTAATCAAACACCTTAGTGAAGAAAGTTAGTAAATTCGTAAGACAGGAACGCCCCTTTGTAAAACCGTGCTGAGATTCATTAATCAATTCGCAGCCATCTTGAAAGATGGCTGCGAATTGCTTCGGCAATTATTGATTCCATGAATTTACCAACTATTTAGGTAAGGCTTATTGGTCTATAATTCGAAGCTAAGGACCTGTCACCTGCCTTGTAAATAGGTATTACATTTGCCATTTCCCACTTGTCTGGCACTATGCCAGATTGTAGTGATATATTGGAAAGATTTGCCAAAGGTTTGCTAAATTCCTCTTTACATTCCTTTAAAACTCTTGCAAACAGTTCATCAGGGCCTGGGGATTTGTTAAGTTTTAATTTCTCTATTTGTCTGGGGACCATGTCACTAGTTACCCTAATAGTGCATAGTTTATTATCGTCCTGTTCTACATAATTTATTATTTCTGGAATTTCTCTAGTATCTTCCTGAGTAAAAACTGAGAGAAAGTAGGCATTGAAAAGTTCGCACATATCCTTATCACTGTCAGTGAACTGACCTGAGTTACTCTTAAGTGAGTCTACCTCGTCCCTAATCTTACTTCTTTATACCTTTTGGGTTAGTCTTCGAATCCCTTGCGACTTTAGCCTCATAATCCCTTTTTGCTTTTCTTATTCCTTTTTTTTTATTGATCTCTTTACTTGAATATATTGATTTCTTAACTGCCCTTCTCCTCTTTTGATACGCCTATATATGCCTCTCTTTTGACCAATGAGATGTTTTAATCTATTGTTTATCCATTTGGGATCATTTTTGTTAGATCTAATTTCCCTACTCGGAACAAAAGTTGTCTGGGCAGCTAGAACAATGCTCTGAAATACGTCATATTGACAACCAGCCCTACCTACCTGACCCATAGTAATGTCATCCCATTTAAGCCCACCCAGGTAATTTCTGAGCCCCATGAAGTTGGCCAAGGGAAAGTCTGGAACAGAGACTTGATTGCAGTTATCTGGGTAATTCCATGATATATTGAAACTAAGTGATTTGTGAATGCTTTCCCTAAGCTTATCACTAACCTCAAGATTATTAACTAGTGATTCTTTGTTGGCAAGAACCAAGTCAAGCCGGTTGTTTCCTCTAGTTGGTTCTGAACCGTATCAAGAAAGTCACTAGACTCAAGATTTCCTGTCACATCGTTCCAATCAATTTGTCTAAAGTTAAAATCTCCCATTAACACAACATTTTCATATCTAGACGCCTTGTGAATTTCATCCCATAGAAGTTTACTACGCTCCCTGTCAAGATCTGTGAACCACTCGCCACTTGCAGCAGGTGCTGGACTACTCCTCACTGCTGGTAGCCTTTTCGTCCATCCTGCCTTCAGCCTCCTCGCAGCGAGTGACAGACTGCACCTCACTAGTGATGTATCGGATATTTGCATCCGCACAATTTCTTACATCCATATCCGCATTCGCATCCGTATTTCACAGCAAACAGATATCCGCATATACATCCGCATCCAAAATCCGCGGAACATTCGCACAATTTCTTACATCCGCATCAACATCCGCGGAACATCCGCACAATTTCTTACATCCGCATCTGCATTTGCATCCGTAAAATGAGTAAGACATTCGTATACACATCCGCATTCCGGATATCTAAATTTTCACATCCGATACATCCCTACACCTCACTGCTGGTAACCTCATTCCCCTCAACCACTCCAGCCACCTCACACTCACTCCCAAACCCATCAAGGTGAACCTTCAGCCTCCTAATTTCCTCCTGGAGAAGCAGGACCTCCTCCTTCAACACTCCAACCTCACATTTTAAAACACTGCAGAAACGTTTCATTAATAAAGACACCCAACTGTTGCACATGTCTTAATCCTCAGCAAGTACATAGCAGATTGTATTTTCATTTTAGAATTAGTTTCTCAATTAATCTTTGATTGAAAGGAGCTCTGTCCGCTTTAATATAGGGATAAAATTAAACTCACATTGTATACACTGATATGTACACACCTCTTCCTGTATATCTTTAATTATGTTTTTATAATGTGTCAGGGGTGAGCCTCCAGAACTGTCTGGGAAAGTAGTGTATGGAGGTGTGGGTGGAGTCCGTGGGTGGAGTCCGTGGGTGGACTGGATGTATGGAAGTGTGGGTGGAGTCCCTGGGTAGACTGGGTGTATCGAGGTGTGGGTGGACTGGGTGTATGGAGGTGTGGGTGGAGTCCGTGAGTGGACTGGGTGTATGGAGGTGTGGGTGGAGTCCCTGGGAGGGCTGGGTGTATGGAGGTGGGGGTACAGACCGTGGGTGGACTGGGTGAATGGAGGTGTGGGTGGAGTCCCTGGATGGGCTGGGTGTATGGAGGTGGGGTGGAGACCGTGGGTGGACTGGGTGTATGGAGGTGTGGGTGGAGTCCGTGGGTGGGCTGGGTGTATGGAGATGTGGGTGGAGTCCCTGGGTGGGCTGGATGTATGGAGGTGTGGGTGGAGTTCCTGCTTGGGTTGGGTGTATGGAGGTGGGGGTGGAATCCCTGGGTGGGCTGGATATATGGAGGTGTGGGTGGAGTCCTTGCTTGGGCTGGGTGTATGGAGTTGGGGGTGGAGTCCGTAGGTGGGCTGGGTGTATGGAGGTGTAGATGGAGTCCCTGGGTGGGGTGGGTGTATGGAGGTGGGGTGGAGTCCCTGGGTGGGCTTGGTGTATGGAGGTGTGTGGAGGCCGAGAGTGGACCTCCATGATGGGCTGGAAAAGTATATAGTGCATGGATATGTAGATGGAGGCCAAGGGTCTTTTAATCTTGTCCCCCAGGATGCTACCCATACCAGTCGACTAACATCCACTACATCCTACTTACTGCTAGGTGAACTAGGTGACCCCACAGACGTAAACAACTATAGGCCTATATCAAATCTACCGTTGCTATCCAAAATCTTCGAGAAACTTGTGCACAAGAGATTATACTCGTTCATAACGACACAAAGCATACTCAACCCCTGCCAATTTGGCTTCAGGAAAAATAAAAGCACTAACGATGCAATAGTAAAAATAATAGACCTGCTTTACACAGCACTCGAAAATAAGGAATATCCATTAAGACTTTTTATTGACCTAAGAAAAGCTTTCGACACAGTAAACCACGGCATCCTACTCCACAAACTTGACCAGTATGGAATAAGAGGTCATGCACTAGCATACTTCAAATCCTACCTCACTAATAGGTATCAGTATGTCACTATTAAAGACACATCCTCCACGACACGAACACTTGACACCGGAGTACCGCAGGGAAGTGTCCTTGGTCCCCTGCTCTTCCTCTTATACATCAATGATCTTCCCAATGTATCACAACACCTGAAACCAATACTCTTTGCTGACGACACAACTTATGTCATTTCCCACACAAATCTTGCCACACTTAATACCATTGTTAACAACGAATTAATAAAAATATCAACATGGATGACAGCCAATAAACTTACACTCAACACTGATAAGACCTTCTATATTATGTTTGGCAACAGAGCAGGTGATCCACAATTAAACATTAAGATCAACACTACACCTATTGCTAAACATAACGAGGGCAAATTCCTGGGCCTTCACCTCGACAGCAGCCTGAAATTCAGCACCCATATCCAACACATAACAAAGAAAGTGTCCAAAACTGTGGGGATCCTCTCTAAGATACGGTATTATGTACCACAATCAGCTCTACTCACACTATACTACTCACTCATCTATCCCTACCTCACATATGCCATTTGTGCATGGGGATCAACAGCAATTACCCACCTAAAGCCAATAATAACCCAACAAAAAGCCGCAGCAAGAATTATCACGCAATCCAACGCTAGGCAGCACACCCCCCACTCTTCAAAGACCTAAACCTACTCACTGTTCAGAACATCCATACTTACTACTCTGCTATCTACATTTATAGAACCATAAATTCCAACTTTAACCCTGAGCTAAAACACTTTCTTGACAGTTGTGACAGGACCCATAGACATAATACCAGACATAAACATCTCTTTGACATTCCCCGTGTCCGACTAAATCTATACAAAAATTCAATGCACATAAAAGGGCCTAAAATCTGGAACTCCCTGCCTGAAAACTCTAGAACTGCAGACACAACCTCCATTTTCAAAAGCACTGTTAAAAAACATCTTATCTCACCTACGCACTAAACCGGTAGCTAACCACATGAAAACTACTTTATCTTGCACATATCCACAGCAAAAGACACTTACTGATATCTGTGATTCCCCTTAATTTCACATGACTAACCAAAATTCTAATACAACTATTGCTTCATAATTCTTAAGCTAGTCATAAGTTTGCTTAAGACACTCCAATATAGAATAAGTTTGCCTAAGACACTCCAATATAGAATAAGTTTTCCTAAGACACTCCAATATAGAAACGGTATTATGCCAATACATCACCTTTACCATTAATATATAAACTAATTGTTAAATTCTTAAATGTTTGAATTTCAATACCTCAATATTGTAAACCTAATTAATCACTACAATTACCTAACCTTACTATCAGTATAATCATTGTGTCACTATTGAGTAAGACCTATCATAACACTGCCTGAAAAGCCTAGGCATATTATTGGCCATCTTGTAATATCTACTTCATAAAATGTACATTACTTTAAGTACACCCCACTTTGTATATTACTAGAAATAAGGATTTGAATTTGAATTTGAATGCCCATTGTTTCCACCTGTTCCTGAGATTGAACCACGGATACTCAGTATGTGAGCTGGGAGGGTGGGCCTCCATGGTGGGCTGGAGATCAAGGGTGGCCCTCCATGGTGGGCTGGAGGTCGAAGGTGGGCCTCCATGGAAGGATGGAGGTCGAGGGTGGGCCTCTATGGTGGGCTGGAGGTCGAGGGTGGGCCTACAAGGAGGGCTGGAGGTCGAGAGTGGGCCTACATGGAGGGCTGAGGTCGATGGTGGGCCTCCATGGTAGGATGGAGATCGATGGTGGACCTCTTTGGTGAGCTGAACATTGAGGATGCCGCCTTGGTGGGCTGGAGGTCGAGGATGGGCCTCCATGGAGGGCTGGAGATCGAGGGTGGCCTCAATTGAGGGCTGAAGGTCGAAGGTGGGCCTCCATGCTGGTCTGGAGGTCGAAGGCGGTGGGCCTCCATGGAGGGCTGGAGGTGGTAAATAAGACACATATGCAACACTTGGGTATCTTTATTGAGGAAACGTTTCGCCACACAGTGGCTTCATCAGTCCATACAAAGGAGAATCGTGAAGAACAGGAGGAGTGTGAGGTTGTCAGTCCCTCAATCTTGAGTCGATGTTGTCAGTCCATCAATCTTGAATAGAATAACAGCATATGAGCAGAGGAAGCTTATATACTGTAGACAGGAGAGGTGCAGCAGTTGTAGGAGGTGTCACATTTGTTCAATGTGGAAGTAGGTCGTGCCCAAGGAATAGGCAAGCGAAGAAATCCCTTGGGCACGACCTACTCACTGAACAAATGTGACACCTCCTACAACTGCTGCACCTCTCCTGTCTACAGTATATAAGCTTCCTCTGCTCATATGCTGTTATTCTATTCAAGATTGATGGACTGACAACATCGACTCAGATGAGGACTGACAACCTCACCTCCTCGTTCTTCACGATTCTCCTATGGACTGATGAGCATGTGTGGCAGTTCCTCAAAATACCCAAGTGTTGCATATGTGTCTTATTTACCAACTCGTCGGTTCTCTGAACCATTCATTCACAGGGCTGGAGGTCGAGGGTGGGCCTCCATGTAGGCTGGAGTTCGAGGGTGGGTCTCCATGGAGTTCGAGGATGGATCTTCATGGTGGGCTGGAGATCGAGGGTGATCTCCATGGTGGGTTGGAGATCGAGGGTGATCTCCATGGTGGGTTGGAGATCGAGGGTGATCTCCATGATGGGTTGAAGGTCGAGGGTGGGCCTCCATAGAGGGCTGAAGTTCGATGGTGGGCCTCCACGATGGGCTGGAGGTCAAGGGTAGACCTCCTTGGTGGGCCGGAAGTCGAGGGTGGGTCTCTATGGTGGGCTGGAGATCGAGGGTGGCCCTAATGGAGGGCTGGAGGTTGAGGGTAGGCCTCCATGGAGTTCGAGAATGAACCTTCATGGCGGGCCGGAGATCGAGGGTGGCCTCCATGGTGGGCTGGAGGTAGAGGGTGGGCCTCCATGGTGGGCTGGAGGCGGCTTCTTCACAAACCAGTTAATGAGTGGCCGGTCTGAGGGTGCACAACCACAGGAAGCTGCTGCCTATACTTTAGGTCGTCTGCGAATAACAATTGTTCCTCACCGCACAGGATATAATTATGAGGCTTGTGATGGGCATTACTAATTAATTAAACATTATTTGTATTGTTCACAAAGCAGCTATTAACGAAAGGGAAAAAAATCGTTTTAATTTTAGGCAAAATTATCATTAATTTATTTTCATTTTGTTTTAATCAAAGCTAATTAGGCTACTGAAAAATTCTTTGTCTGATTCGTTAATTATTATTTTTTATTAGATTTTAGTTTATAAATAAATTTTATATTAATGGTAATTTACGCTTTATTTTATATATATTTTCTTAATTCACAATTTTCATCTTCATATACCAATAAAATAAAAATTCTTGTGACAAATAAAACCAACTAATGCCGATGGTGACACTCTTCAAATCGCTAGTGCTCCCTCACTTAGAATACTGCTCAGTGCTGACGGCCCCGTTCAGGGCAGGAGAAATATCAGAGCTGGAACAAATACAGAGATCGTTTACGGCTCACATTGAGCCATTGAAACATCTAAATTATTGGGAACGCCTTCAAGTCTTGAACATGTACTCATGGTAGCGGAAGAGAGAGAGAGATACATGATAATATATACCTGGAAAGTACTTGAGAGCCTGGTCCCAAATCTGCACACTGCCATAACAACATACTGGAGTGAGAGATATGGGAGGAAATGTAAAATAAACCCAGTGAGGAGCAGGGGTGCGGTGGGGACAAGAAGGGAGCACTGTCTCAACATCCGGGGTCCCAGACTATTCAACATCTTACCAGAAGATATCAGAAACACGGCTGGAACCAGTGTAGAAGCCTTCAAGAGGAAACTGGACAAGTATCTTCACCAGGTGCCAGATCAACCAGGCTGTGACGGATATGTGGGGCAGCGGGCCTCCAGCAGCAACAGCCTGGTTGACCACGCAAGCACCAGACGAGCCTGGCCCATGGCCGGGCTCAGAGAGTAGATAAACTCTCGAAACTCTTCAAAGGTATATCAAAGGTATAACTAACAATTATAATCAACCATAATTTTTTACAGAGGTGGAAGCCAGCGGAAGGCCTCGGTCAGATAACCAAAAGCCCCACCTACGGGTTGTCGACTAAGACGCGCGTCAAAAAACACGTGTCCTGTTTACTGACAAACCTTACCAAGCATATATATAATATATATATATATATATATATATATATATATATATATATATATATATATATATATATATATATATATATATATATGCAAAAAGATCACAGTAAACAGGTGATGTCTTACATATATATATATATATATATATATATATATATATATATATATATATATATATATATATATATATATATATATTCTTTCTTTCTTCTTTCAACACGTCGGCCGTTTCCCACCGAAGCAGGGTGGCCCAAAAGAAAAAACGAAAGTTTCTCCTTTTACATTTAGTAATATATACAGGAGAAGGGGTTACAAGCCCCTTGCACCCGGCATTTTAGTCGCCTCTTACGACACGCATGGCTTACGGAGGAAGAATTCTGTTCCACTTCCCCATGGAGTATATATATATATATATATATATATATATATATATATTTATATATGCCCTAAGTTCAAGACTTTCACCAGTCTGACCGTAATAAATTTTATCACATATTTCACAAGGAATCTTATAGACACATCCTTCAACATTTTTGGGGAAATTTTTTATCAAAAGTTTTTTAATTGTCTCAAGATTTTTAAATACAACTTTGATATTAAAATTCTTAAGTAGGGAAGGCATATCAACCAAGATTTCATGGTATGGGAGAACCAACATATTTTTAGTTGAATAAGGTTGGTTGTCCCTTTTTGAATTGTAAAAAGTATTTCTAGCTATTCTAAAGGATTTATTAATAAAGTTTCTTGGGTATTTTAGATCATTAGCAGGGTGACTCAAAAATTAAGAAAAAAAACCCTCCCCCAAAAAAAAGAAAAAACTCATTATCATTCAACACCATCACTTATACATAATCACTGACTTTGCAGAGGCGCTCAGATGCGACAGTTTAGACATCCCTCCAAACTGCCAATATCCTAAACCCCTCTTTTAAAGTGCAGGCATTGTACTTCCCATTTCCAGGACTCAAGTCCGGCTAACCAGTTTCCCTGAATCCCTTCACAAAATATTACCCTGCTCACACTCTAACAGCACGTCAGGTCCCAAAAACCATTCGTCTCCATTCACTCCTATCTAACACGCTCACGCACGCTTGCTGGAAGTCCAAGCCCCTCGCCCACAAAACCTCCTTTACCCCTCCCTCCATATATATATATATATATATATATATATATATATATATATATATATATATATATATATATATATATATATATATATATACGTATATATATATATTGTAAGAGAAGTGAATGCGAGGGTCTTGGCAAGAGGTGTGGGGTTTAAAGATAAAGAATCAAATACAAAGTGGGAGTTGTCACAGTTGCTTTTTGCTGATGACACTGTGCTTTTGGGAGATTCTGAAGAGAAGTTGCAGAGGTTGGTGGATAAATTTGGTAGGGTGTGTAAAAGAAAAAAAATGAAAGTGAATATAGGAAAGAGTAAGGTGATGAGGATAACAAAAAAATTAGGTGACGAAAGATTGGATATCAGATTGGAGGGAGAGAGTATGGAGGAGGTGAATGTATTCAGATATTTGGGAGTGGACATGTCAGCAGATGGGTCTATGAAGGATGAGGTGAATCATAGAATTGATGAGGGGAAAAGGGTGAGTGGAGCACTTCGGAGTCTGTGGAGACAAAGAACCTTGTCCATGGAAGTAAAGAGGGAAATGTATGAGAGTATAGTTATACCAACACTCTTATATGGGTGTGAAGCATGGGTGATGAATGTTGCAACGAGGAGAAGGCTGGAGGCAGTGGAGATGTCATGTCTGAGGTCAATGTGTGGTGTGAATATAATGCAGAGAATTCGGAGTTTGGAAATTAGGAGGAGGTGCGGGATTACCAAAACTATTATCCAAAGGGCTGAGGAGGGGTTGTTGAGGTGGTTCGGACATGTAGAGAGAATGGAACGAAACAGAATGACCTCGAGAGTGTATAAATCTGTAGTGGAGGGAAGGCGGGGTAGGGGTCGGCCAGGATAGGTTGGAGGGAGGGGGTAAAGGGGGTTTTGTGTGCGAGGGGCTTGGATTTCCAGCAAGCATGTGTGAGCGTATTTGATAGGAGTGAATGGAGACAAATGGTTTTAATACTTGACGTGCTGTTGGAGTGTGAGCAAAGTAACATTTATGAAGGGATTCAGGAAACCGGCAGGTCGGACTTGAGTCCTGGAGATGGGAAGTACAGTGTCTGCACTCTGAAGGAGGGGTGTTAATGTTGCAGTTTTATAACTGTAGTGATGGAGTGAATGATGATGAAAGTTTTTCTTTTTCAGGCCACCCTGCCTTGGTGGGAATCGGAAGATGTGTTAATAAATATATATATATATATATATATATATAACATATATATATATATATATATATATATATATATATATATATATATATATATATATATATATATATATATATATATATATATATATATATATATATATATATATATACACATACATATAATTCACACAAAGATTTTAATGATGCAGGTCTCCTGTAACAAACACTATAAGGCCATATCACATCCAAGGCAATACTTACAACAATTTCCTTTTTTTATAACCATGCATTAGGTAAATACAGTTTCCTGATAACATTGTACACATAAATCTATCCAATAATTTGTAAGAAGGAATTACACGAGTTTCCTCACTGGAGGTATAGGATGATACTACTATTACTGAGGTAACCCTTCCTGTCCACCATACCAGGTAATAGATCAATCATAAGGGCTGACGTGTTCTCGGGAGTGTAATTTGATGCCTGACACACGAACGAAATGACTTAGTGGTCAGCTGAGTACACTCGTAGCTCCATGTTTCCACCCAGGTGGGGATCCCAGAATGCAGAGATGGTAATTCCGACCTAACATTACCTCCATCATCTTCCATTATGCTGTACCCATAGTGGAACCCTTGACGACATTCTCATCGCCCTATTGAAGTTTCCCAGGTCAGACTAACATATTTCATTACTTTGTGAAATCATCTTATATGATGGAGTATGCCAGGGAAACATTGCTAACTTTTCTTGACACAAGGTAACTCATACAAAAATGATAACCCCTTACTGCATCAGTCAAGCACCTTAATTAATGGGAGCGTTTGAAAGATTAAGACCTTTAAGACCTGTATCATAATCTACATCTGGAAATTCCTAGAGGCACTGGTACAAATCTGCACACGGAAATCATTCCCTACGAAAGCCGACGATGCAACATGCCCCCAGTGATAAGCAGGGGGTGCCTTGAGAACACTTAGTGAAAACAATCCTGGGCTCAAGACCGTTCAACAGCCTCCCATCAAGAGGGAACTGGACAGATACCCAAAGTCAGTGCCGATCAGTCGGGCTGTGGTTCATACGTTAGACTGCATGCCGCCAGCAATAACAGCCTCGTTGACCAGGCCCTGGTCCACCGGGAAGCCTGGTCGAGGACCGAGCCGCGGGAACGTTGAACTCCGAAACAATCTCCAGAAATGTGTTCCCCTTTATATAATTGTCACATATATCAATAAGGTAGCAGCACACTGCGAGTGTTCAAACAATGTTACTGTCATAAAACAGCAGCAACACTAGATGCGTCCACACTGTAATTATCAGGTAGAATAGAGCAGAAACACACTCTAGACGTACCCACAATGTAATTATCAAGTAGAATAGAGCAGAAACACACTCTAGACGTACCCACAATGTAATTATCAAGTAGAATAGAGCAGAAACACACTCTAGACGTACCCACAATGTAATTATCAAGTAGAATAGAGCAGAAACACACTCTAGACGTACCCACAGCGTAATTATCACCTATAATAGAGCAGTAACACACTCTAGACGTACCCACAGTGTAACTATCACCCATAATAGAGCAGTAACACACTCTAGACGTACCCACAGTGTAACTATCACATAAAATAGAGCAGTAACACACTGTAGACGTACCAACAGTGTAACTATCACCTAGAATAGAGCAGTAACACACTCTAGACATACCCACAGTGTAACTATCACCTAGAATAGAGCAGTAACACACTCTAGACGTACCCACAGTGTAACTATCACCTAGAATAGAGCAGTAACACAGTGTAGACGTACCCACAATGTAACTATTACCTAGAATAGAGCAGTAACACACTGTAGACGTACCCACAGCGTAACTATCACCTAGAATAGAGCAGTAACACACTCTAGACGTAACCAGAGTGTAACTATCACCTAGCATAGAGCAGTAACACACTCTAGACATACCCACAGTGTAACTATCATCTAGAATAGAGCAGTAACACTCTAGACGTACCCACAGTGTAACTATCACATAAAATATAGCGGTAACACACTCTAGACGTACCCACAGTGTAACTATCACCTAGAATAGAGCAGTAACACAGTGTAGACGTACCCACAATGTAACTATTACCTAGAATAGAGCAGTAACACACTGTAGACGTACCCACAGCGTAACTATCACCTAGAATAGAGCAGTAACACACTCTAGACGTAACCAGAGTGTAACTATCACCTAGCATAGAGCAGTAACACACTCTAGACATACCCACAGTGTAACTATCATCTAGAATAGAGCAGTAACACTCTAGACGTACCCACAGTGTAACTATCACATAAAATATAGCGGTAACACACTCTAGACGTACCCACAGTGTAATTATCACCTAGCATAGAGCAGTAACACACTCTAGACATACCCACAGTATAACTATCATCTAGAATAGAGCAGTAACACTCTAGACGTACCCACAGTGTAACTATCACATAAAATAGAGAGGTAACACACTCTAGACGTACCCACAGTGTAATTATCACCTATAATAGAGCAGTAATACGCTCTAGACGTACCCACAGTTTAATTATCACATAAAATAGAGTAGTAACACGCTGCTGATATGCCTATTTTTTCTTTTTAAATAAACAATGTCACTTGCTATAACCCTGTGCCTACGAACCCAAAGCGACGCCTTAACTAAGATACACATTCATATTAATACAAGATGCATTCCCATCCTTTAGGATGGGAGGAGTGTGGTTCCAGCACTCCACACAGATGCCGTTTTCCTTCCCAGAAGGCGGCCACGAGGGCCGTCTGGGGAAGATATTTTCTTGGTCTCAAGACCACACATCCGCCCCTGCTGCCCGGAAACACCTCCAAATTGTGTTGATGCCGACCCACCGGAAATTTTAACTTGGAAGCGTTATTACTTATATGTAGCATCTGTTGTAGGCGGAGTAACGGGACGCAAGGAGAAATATGTACTTATAGTTACTATATTTATTATATGTTCAACATATAATAAACCCGTAAGGGTCATTCAGCGCTTATAGAAATAATAGTAAATAATTATAACGCTAAGTTAGAATTGTATAAATATATGAATGTCCTGCATAGCAATGAATAATAATAATTTATTGATTAATTTATAAACGTATATATAATTGCATGCTAATCCTTAACTAAATAATTTATGTTTAAGATCTACTCGATACTCAAGTCTCATCAGGTAACTGAAGTTTCACTGGTAATTAATCTTAGATGATAATCTGCACAAAAAGATCATAGATTAAAATTACAACTTTCATACGAAGGCAACTTTTAATTAGCTTTAAGAAAAAAGATATGCATGAATATAATTTAAATATACTAAATACGTCTGCTCGTTAATGAATCCAACTTTATTTTTGTTCTTTTTAAGTCATGAAAAATATCAGTTTTTGTGATCATAAGAACATAAGAAAGAAGGAACACTGCAGCAGGCCTACTGGCCCATGCGAGGCAGGTCCAAGTCTCCCACCGGCTTAAGCCAATGCCCCGACCCAGCCAGGTCAGGTTACATTCACTTAAGGAAGGAGCACGGCATCTGACCTAGTAGCACAAGCTAGTCAGGACCAACTCACACCCACCCGCACCCACTCATATATTTATCTAGCCTATTTTTAAAACTACACAACATTTTAGCTTCTATAACTGTACTCGGGAGTTTGTTCCACTCATCGACAACTCTATTACCAAACCAATGCTTTCCTATATCCTTCCTGAATCTGAATTTATCCAACTTAAAGCCATTGCTTCGAGTCCTGTCAATACTAGATATTTTTAGCATGCTATTTACATCCCCTTTATTTATTCCTGTTTTCCATTTATACACCTCAATCATATCCCCCCTAATTCTACGCCTTTCTAGAGAGTGCAGATTCAGGGCCCTCAGTCTATCCTCATAGGGAAGATTTCTGATACATGGGATCAACTTAGTCATCCTCCTGTGTACGTTTTCCAGAGCATTTATATCCATTCTGTAATACGGTGACCAAAACTGTGCAGCGTAATCTAGATGAGGCCTAACCAAGGATATATAGAGTTGAAGAACAACCTGAGGACTCCTATTATTTACGCTTCTTGATAAGAAGCCAATGATTCTGTTCGCTTTATTGCGAACACTTATGCACTGCTGTCTTGGTTTTAGATTACTGCTAACCAGAACTCCTAAATCATTTTCGCAATCAGTAGTATTAAGATCTACATTATTTAGTTTATATGTGGCATGGTTATTGTCCTGTCCAATATTTAGAACTTTGCATTTATCTATATTAAACTGCATCTGCCACTTCTCCGACCACTGCATCAGTCTATTCAAATCTTCCTGGAGTGCTCTAATGTCCTCATTTGAATGAATTGGACGGCCTATTTTGGTGTCATCGGCAAACTTGCTTATGTTGATCAGTAAGTGTATAGTTCGTAGACACTTAATTTTTCTACAGGTTTTTTTCCTCTAAACCGCCAAATAGGTAAAACGCGATTTTAGTTTAAATAGCAATGCTTTTCTTGCCGAATAAGGCAAGCGAAAATTTGTATATGTAATATTTTTTGCAAAAATAATTCTGAACCTAACGAAAAAAATATATTTCATTGTGTTCGTTCATTTATAATTTTTTGTAAACTTAACCAAAATATATTTAGTTGGATTAGGCTAAATTAAATTGCACTTGTTATAATAAGGTTAAGTAAGTTTTCTAAGATTCTTTTTGTACAAAATTATTAACTTTTACATTAACATAAATGAAAATTATATATCTTTAACATATAAGAGAAAATTTTAGAAAGGACTTAATTATAAAAGAGTTCATGCTAATTGACCAGTTTTACCTATTCGGCATGATATATACATATATATATATATATACATATATATATATATAATGTCGTGCCGATAAGTAGTTAGACTGTTGGGTTTAGTCCTGACTCTTTCTCTTCTACTTCAGCTCTTCCTCTCACCGGCTATTCTTCTTCTGTCCCCACTTCCCCCTCGCCCCTAGTGGGTCCTTACCTGAGAGTCTGAACTAACTAACTAACTCGTGCCGATTAGGTAAAACTGGTCAATTAGCAAGAACTCATCTAAAATTAAGTCCTTTCTAAAATTTTCTCTTATACGTTTAAAGATATATTTTTTTAATTTATGTTAATGTAAGAATTTATAATTTTGTACCAAGAGAAACTTTGAAAACCTACCTAACGTTATTACAACAAGAGCAATTTAATTTAGCCAAACCCAACTAAATATATTTTAGATACGTTAACATTAATTTAATAATGAACAAACAGTGAAATATATATTTTTCGTTATGTTCAGAATGATTTTGGCGAAATTATTGCATACACAAATTTTCACTTATCTTATATGGCAAGAAGAGCGTTGCTATTTAAGCCAAAATCGCAAGTTTTACCTAATCGGCACGACATAATATATATATATATATATATATATATATATATATATATATATATATATATATATATATATATATATATATATATATATATATATATATATATATATATATATATATATATATTTGCATTTCAAACTCCCTTGCTTCACAACCATATAAGAGTGTTGGTACGACTATACTTTCATACATTCCCTTCTTTGCCCCCATGGATAACGTTTTTTGTCTCCACAGATACCTCAATGCACCACTCACCTTTTTTCCTTCATCAATTCTATGGTTAACCTCATCCTTCATAAACCCATCCACTGACACGTCAACTCCCAAATATCTGAAAACATTTACTTCTTCCATAATCCCTCTCTCCAATGTGATATCCAATTTTTCTTTATTTAAATCGTTTGATACCCTCATCACCTTACTCTTATCTATGTTCACTTTTAACTTTCTACCTTTACACACTCTCCCAAACTCGTCCACTAACCTTTGCAACTTTTCTTTAGAATCTCCCATAAGCACAGTATCATCAGCAAAAGTAACTGTGTCAACTCCCATTTTGCATTTAATTCTCCATAATTTAATCCCACCCCTCTCCCCAACACCCTAGCATTTAATTCTTTTACAACCCCATCTATAAATATATTAAACAACCATGGTGACATTACACATCCCTGTCTAAGACCTACTTTTACCGGGAAGTAATCTCCTCCTCCTACACACCCTAACCTGAGCCTCACTATCCGCATAAAAACTCTTTACAGCCTTCAGTAACTTACTACCTATTCCATACACTTGCAACATTTGCCACATTGCTCCCCTATCCACTCTATCATATGCCTTTTCTAAATCCATAAATGCAATAAAAACTTCTCTACCTTTATCTAAATACTGTTCACATATATGCTTCACTGTAAACACTTGATCTACACATCCCCTACCCACTCTAAAGCCTCCTTGCTCATCTGCAATCCTACTCTCTGTCTTATCTCTAATTCTTTCAATAATAACCCTGCCATACACTTTACCTGGTATACTCAGTAAACTTATTCCCCTTCCCTTTATATAAAGGAACTATACATGCTCTCTGCAAATCCCTAGGTACCTTCCCCTCTTTCATACATTTATTAAAGAAAAATACCAACCACTCCAGCACTATATCCACCCTGCTTTTAACATTTCTGTCATGATCCCGTCAGTTCCAGCTGCTTTACCCCCTTTCATTCTACGTAATGCCTCACGCACCTCCCCCACACTCACATCCTGCTCTTCTTCACTCCTAAACGATGTTGTACCTCCCTGGCCAGTACATGAAATTACCGCCTCCCTTTTTTCATCGACATTTAAAAGTTCCTCAAAATATTCCCGCCATCTACCCAATACCTCCAGCTTCCATCTACTAACTCCCTACTCTGTTTTTAACTGACAAATCCATTTGTTCCCTAGGCTTTCTTACCTTGTTTATCTCACTCCAAAATTTTTCTTGTTTTCAGCAAAAATTTCTTGACAGAGCCTCTCCCATTCTTTCAACCGCTCTTCTTTGCACTCTCTCACCACTCTTCACCTTTCTTTTACTCTCCATATACTCTGCTCTTCTATTAATACTTTGTTTTTAAAACCTCTCATAAGCTACCTTTTCTCCTTTATCACACCCTTTACTTCTTCATTCCACCACTCACCTCTTTCCTCCTGCACCCACCCTCCTATAGCCACAAACTTCTGCCCCACATTCTAATACTGCATTTTTAAAACTATCCCAACTCTCTTCAACTTTCACCCCCACTACTCCTACTTGCACTAGCCCACCTTTCTGCCAATAGTTGCTTATATCTCACCCTAACTTCCTCCTCCCTTAGTTTATACACTTTTACCTCTCTCTTACTTGCTGTTGCCATTTTCTTTTTGTCCCATCTACCTTTTACTCTAACTGTAGCTACAACCAAATAATGATCTGATATATCTATTGCCCTCTATAAACATGTACATCCTGAAGCCTACCCATCAACCTTTTATCCACCAATACATAATCCAACAAACTACTTTCCTTACGTGCTATATCATACCTTGTTATTTATTTATCCTTTTTCATAAAATATGTATTACTTATTACCAAACCTCTTTCCACACATAGCTCAATTAATGGTTCCCCATTTACATTTACCCCTGGCACCCCAAATTTACCTACTACCCCTCCACAACATTTTTACCCACTTTAGCATTAAGATCCCCAACCACAATTACTTCACTTGGCTTCAAAATCCCCACCACCACCAACATTTCCCAAAACTTCTCTTCATTTCT
>WNWK01016499.1:0-44780 GCA_009830355.1 Cherax destructor
GTTAAGTCTCTTAGCTGTGATCTGTTTAGTTTTTTTAGGGCAATGTTTGTTATGGAGGTTGTGTTTTTTTTTAAGAAAGTTCTTGATGCATTCATTAGTATCTGAATGTGTTTCCAATTCATTAAGTTAGTCAATGTTCGTCATAGCTGATATAAAATTATTAACAGCAGACTCATTATGTAGTCTGAAGGTAACTTTTGCAATTTCTTGGGGCAGAATGCCTAGGTTAGTTATGAGATAGGTAGGGTAGTGGTCTGTGGTGTTTTCTGTGATTATGCCTGATTTTAGAGGGGATATTGTGTTAGTCCAGATGTGGTCTAGTAACGAGGTACTATTATCGGAGATTCTTGTAGGTTTTGATATTGTTGGTAGTAATAAGCAGTTGCTCATAGTGTTTGTGAATTCAGTTACCTGTGGGTCCTGGTCATGTGGGAGATTTATGTTGAAATTTCCTGTGAGCAGCAAATGATCTTTGTTAAGGCGTGAATCGATTATCAGGTTTCCTAGTTTTTCACTAAAGTGGCGGACGTTTGACTGTGGTAATCTGTAGATGTTTATCACTGTGAGGGTTTTTTGCAGGTCTTTTGATTTAAATTTAGCTATAATATATTCTCCATGCTCATCCCTTGTGCAAGAGTTTTTGATACATTCAAGTTGATCTGTATAATATATTGCTGTTCCACCCCCTCGCTGGTCTGTCCTACAGTTGTAAATGGCTGTGTAACCTGGGATGGCATAGACACCTGTAGTATCAGGCTTTAGCCAGGTCTCAGTGAGTGTGATGATTGACATATTGGTCTGTAGGGATTGGAGTAGTGCTGTGAGGTCATCATAATGTTTGCTCAAAGATCTAACATTGTAATTGAAGATAGTTATGTTATTGTTGGCTCTGAGTAATGTCTTTGCTTGATCAGCTGTGTAATAGTTACAGTTGCTGTTGGAGTCATGTAAGTCATTTAATAATAGGTTGATATCAGGATCAATGCCTGTAATCATAGGATTTAGTGTGATTCTATAACTAGACTTGAGAACAATAGATTATGCTAAACTTAATGATATGGTATTAGATTAAAGTCTTACTTGCTAATGGATTAACGCTGACGTAATCGCCAAACTCCCGAAGCCATCGCCTGATATCTGGCGTGTAGGCCACTCTACCCGTGACTGCCCGCCCTCTGCCCAGCCTCCTCCAATCCCCTCAAACCCCGCCTATCCGATGGTTCTAATCTCACGTCTACTTAACGTGGAACCACCAGCAGTACATTAGAGATATCTATTCATATTGGAAAGTTTATCAATTACAACTTTCGGAAAATACCAATATTTTAAACATCTGTCTTGGTTTAAGGTTGCTGCTTACCATAACCCCCAAGTCCTTTTCGCAATCTGTATGGCTAAGTTCTACATTATTTAACTTATAAGTGCTCGGGTTATGGACACTCCCGAGCTTCAGAACCTTGCAATTATCTACATTGAACTGCATCTGCCACTTTTCTGACCAGGAATTGAGTTTGTCTAAATCCTCCTGAAGTTCCCTGACATTTACGTTAGAATCAATTATCCTACCTATCTTCGTGTCATCGGCGAATTTGCTCATATCACTAGTAATTCCCTCATCAAGGTCATTGATATATATTATAAACAACAACGGGCCCAAGACTGATCCCTGTGGAACGCCACTTGTTACAGATCCCCACTCGGATTTAACCCCATTTATGCACACTCTCTGCTTCCTATTGGTGAGCCATGACTCGATCCATGACAGCACTTTACCCCCAGTGCCATGAGCTGCTACTTTCTTTAATAGTCTCTGGTGCGGTACTCTATCAAAAGCCTTACTAAAATCTAAATAAACAATATCAAATTCTTTATCGTGATCAACAGCCTCAAAAGCTTTAGTGAAGAAGGTTAATAAATTAGATAGGCAGGAACGGCCCCTCGTGAATCCATGCTGAGTATCATTAATCAAATTATGGTTATCTAGATGGCTTCTTATAATATCAGATATAATTGACTCTAGTAATTTGCCTACAATTGAGGTCAGGCTTATTGGGCGGTAGTGACTTGTCCCCTGCTTTACATTAGCCATCTTCCACGTATCAGACACTACACCTGTTTGAAGAGATAAATTAAAAATGTTAGATGATGGTTCACAGAGTTCCATTTTTCATTCCTTAAGAACCCTTGAAGAAAGCTCATCAGGACCCGGCGATTTATTTTGTTTCAGTCGGTCTACTTGTTTCATAACTATTTCGCTAGTGACTGTGATATTACATAATTTATCTTCTTCTGGGCCACTGTAGAAACTTGTTTGGACTGCCCCCTTGTAAGCTGCACTCTGGGCAAGCACTGTTGACACCGACACTCTGAGACACTTCTCTCAGACTTACAAGTGGCTATGGTACAAATTTCTAGCTGATTGCAGTAAGGGGAACCCCACACTGCCTACACAATACTAGAAGGGAGATTACTTACTTGAAAGAAAAGGGTGGTATGTGTCCTGGTCTTCCTTATATATAACCCCTCCTAACACCATGTGCAGTGGAGAAACTTTGTCTGCAAAAGATGGGGTAATTAGTGTCCTGCCTGCACCTCAGAGTTCCCTGGTTACTAGGATATCCCTTGAGTAATATATGCAGTAAGTAACACTAGCTTCCAGACTTGAACTTAGGAGACGACGCTGTTACATACCAACACAAGTCGTCCGTCCGCCTAAGACCCACAGATAACTCACTAACGTTTCCCCCAGAAAACTGGCCAGATACTGAGAGAAAGAAAGCCTAGTCTTACTGTGACAGGGTCTGGATGGAGGCAGATGTCCACGGTACTTCGGGATCTCCTCCAGGGCCCCAGGACAGATGTTGGGTCACGTGGGGGGTGCTGTCTATCTCAGCACGTCTTGCTCGAGTGGAGTCTGGTCTGGGAAGAAAAAACTGGTGCCCTTTCCCGCTAAATTCAAGTGTAGCGCTGCCAGTTCTCGTTAGCTAACATAATCTAATGCCTGTCTATTCAGGTCTATAACTACCTATATTAGGGTGCTAGAGCTACACTATTAATACCTAACGTTGCCTTAATAATCCTACTATTAGTCTCTAGCTGTACAAACTTGCCTAGGTGTTCCTAGGTGGATAAATCTATCAATTAAATATATACACAATAGTCACCGTCATCAGCTGGAGTGTGCGTATGTTTTGTTGGGTGTGTGGGTTTATAACTCCGAGGGCCGATCCACGGTGTGTAAGGCTCCCGACGGCTCCCTTACCCTGTGGAACCTTTAGTGACTAAAAAAGTTTCCACAGCCACTATAAAAATTAATTACTGGGATATTATTAGTGTCTTCGTGTGTGAAAACTGAGAGAAAATAATTATTAAAAATAGAGCACATATCATTCTCCTTGTCAGCAAGAGTTATTTTTAAGGGGACCTATCTTATCTCTAACTTTTGTTCTATAAACCTGTAAAACACTTTTGGGGTTAGTTTTTGAATCCCTAGCAACTTTAATTTCATAGTCCCATTTAGCTTTTCTTATCCCCTTTTTAACGTCCCTCTTAATGTCAGTATACTGATTTATAAGATGACCCTCACCTCTTTTTATGCGCCTATAAATTCCTTTCTTCTGCCCTAAGAGATATTTGAGCCTATTATTCATCCATTTTGGGTCATTTCTACTTGATCTAATTTCTTTATATGAGATAAATGTTCTTTGGGCAGCCTGTACAGTGTTAAGAAAGCTGTCATATTGATAGCTCTCTTCGTTACCCCAGTCCACAGTTGATAAGTGTTCTCTAAGCCCATTATAATCTGCTAAGTGAAAATCTGGGACCTTACTGAATTATCCCTACTATCATACATCCATTCAATGCTAAAGGTAATTGATTTGTGGTCGCTTGTGCTGAGTTCGTCTGTAATTTCTAAATTATTAACAAGGGTTTCCTTGTTTGCCAGAACCAAGTCAAGCAGGTTATTTTCCCTTGTAGATTCTGTCACACATTGCTTCAAAAAACAATCCTGAACCACTTCTAAAAAGTCATTAGATTCTAAATTACCTGTCAAGAAATTCCAATCAATCTGACTAAAGTTAAAGTCCCCTAGAATTACTACGTCATCGTACCTTGTGAACTTAACAATTTCCTCCCAAAGTAATCTCTCTTGTTCCCTATCTAAGTTTGGAGGACAGTATACCTGGAGTTTACCTAGAGAGAGTTCCGGGGGTCAACGACCCTGCGGCCCGGTCTGTGACCAGGCCTCATGATGGATCAGAGCCTGATCAACCAGGCTGTTACTACTGGCCACACGCTGTCCGACATACTGTGATGTAGTCAGTGTGCTTGTGAGGTCCAGCTAATTACCCACACCTTACCTTGGCAAATAGCTGTCAGCCACGCCACCATGCTTAAGCCTCAGGTCTTTTGTTCTTGCCTGGCGTCAGGTCGTAACACGTGGTCTACACCTTATGGGAAAGGGGGATGCTTTCAGCACCATATAAGGTCATGAAAACGACTAGAGGAGACAGAGAGGTGGGTGACAGGTCCAGCGAGGAGGTCTCTGGACAGCGGGTGTGCAGTGGGCCACGCGTTGCGAATCTCGGGTCAGCTGGTTGGTGAATTAAGAGTGAGTATAAGTCCGTGTTACTGATAACATCTACCCTTCCCCCTGGTAATAAGTCTCATAGGTCAATGGTTATTGTATGTAATTCTCCGTCAGGATATAATGTATTATCGCTCTTTATGTTATTAAGTAAACGACAGCCATAGTTCCCATTTTTATTTGTACCTTCTTATACTATTCCCTATTTTGTTAAGCACTGGGATAATACAGGAGACGGACTCACTTGCTGGGATACCTCAGGCAGAGTGGGTACAGCTCTCACAATACGAACCACAGCCTGGCTGGTCAGGTACCGACTTTAGGTGCCTGTCCAGTGCCTGCTTGAAGACAGCCAGGGGTCTATTGGTAATCCCTCTTATGTACGCTGGGAGGCAGTTGAACAGTCTTGGGCGCCTGACACTTATTGTGTTGTCTCTCAACGTGATAGTGGCACCCCTGCTTTTCATTGGGGGGATGTTGCATCGTCTGCCGAGTCCTTTGCTTTCGTAGGGAGTGACTCGTGTACAAATTTGGTACTAATCCCTCTACGATTTTCCAAGTGTGAATCTTACAGGAATCAAGAAACGCGGGAAGAACTAAAAGCCATAAATGAAATTGAAAGAAACCCAAAGTATTTATTTTCTTATGCAAAATCAAAGTCGAGAACAACATCCAGTATTGGGCCCCTACTTAAATGGGATGGGTCCTACACAGATGACAGCAAGGAAATGAGTGAGTTACTTAAATCCCAGTATGACTCAGTTTTTAGCGAGCCGCTAACCAGACTGAAAATCGAAGACCTAAATGAATTTTTTATGAGAGTGCCACAGAACTTGGCAGACGCATGCCTTTCTGACATCACCATGACGCCAAATGACTTCGAAAAGGCAATAAATGACATGCCCATGCACTCCGCTCCAGGCCCAGACTCATGGAACTCCGTGTTCATCAAGAACTGCAAGAAGCCCCTATCACATGCTTTTAACATCCTATGGAGAGGGAGCATGGACACTGGGGTAGTCACGCAGTTACTAAAAACAACAGACATAGCCCCACTCCACAAAGGGGGCAGTAAAGCAATAGCAAAGAACTACAGACCAATAGCGCTAACGTCCCATATCATAAAAATCTTTGAAATGGTTCTAAGAAGCAAGATCGCCACCCATCTTGATACCCATCAATTGCACAACCCAGGGAAGCATGGGTTTAGAGCAGGCCGCTCCTGTCTGTCCCAACTACTGGACCACTACGACAAGGTCCTGGATGCTCTAGAAGATAAACAGAATGCAGATGTAGTATACACAGACTTTGCAAAAGCCTTTGACAAGTGTGACCATGGTGTAATAGCACACAAAATGCGTGATAAAGGAATAACAGGAAAAGTTGGTAGATGGATCTATAATTTCCTAAACAAGTAGAACACAAAGAGTAGTAGTCAACAGAGTAAAGTCTGAGGCAGCTACTGTGAAAAGCTCTGTTCCACAAGGCACAGTACTCGCTCCCATCCTGTTCCTCATCCTCATATCGGACATAGACAGGGATATAAGCCACAGTGCTGTGTCTTCCTTTGCAGATTTTTAGTTTGATATCTTTATTATGCACCCCATACCCATCCTGTGGGCGGTAGTCAAAAGATTACAGAGGTACATAATGGGTCCAGGGACTGGACCCCAAAGTTTTGATAGCTGAGCAAGTTACAAAGGTAATGAACTAACAAGCTACAAAGGTAATGAACTAACAAGTTACAAAGGTAATGAACTCACAAGTTACAAAGGTAATGAACTAACAAGTTACAAAGGTAATGAACTAACAAGTTACAAAGGTAATGAACTCACAAGTTACAAAGGTAATGAAACATGTAAGTAAATTTACTTACTTACGTTTATACATGGTTACAATCATGAACAAATTATAATGCAATGAACACTTCACTAGTCTACACCCGGTCACAACTGTAATGAGTTCTTTGCAGATGACACCCGAATCTGTATGACAGTGTCCACCGTTGAAGACACTGCAAGACTCCAAGCAGACATAAACCAAATCTTTAAATGGGCTGCAGAAAATAATATGAAGTTCAATGATGAGAAATTTGAATTACTCAGATACGGAAAAAGTGAAGAAATTAAAATCTCATCGGAGTACAAAACTAATTCCAACCACACAATAGAGCGAAAAACTAATGTCAAAGACCTGGGAGTGATCATGTCAGAGGATCTCACCTTCAAGGACCATAACAAAGTAGCAATTGCATCTGCTAGAAAAATGACAGGATGGATAATGAGAACCTTCAAAACCAGGGATGCCAAGCCCATGTTGACACTTTACAGATCGCTTGTTCTATCTAGGCTGGAATATTGCTGCACACTAACTGCACCATTCAAGGCGGGTGAAATTGCTGACCTTGAAAATGTGCAGAGAACCTTCACGGCACGCATAAGTGTGATAAACCACCTCAATTACTGGGAACCCTTGAAGTTCCTAAACCTGTACTCTCTAGAACGCAGGCGGGAGAGATACATTATTATATACACATGGAAAATTCTCGAGGGATTAGTACCAAACTTGCACACGAAAATCACTCCCTACGAAAGCAAAAGACTCGGCAGGCGATGTAACATCCCCCCAATGAAGAGCAGGGGTGCCACTAGCACGTTGAGGGACAACACAATAAGTGTCAGGGGCCCAAGATTGTTCATCTGCCTCCCAGCATACATCAGGGGGATTACCAACAAACCCCTGGCTGTCTTCAAGCAGACACTGGACAGGCACCTAAAGTCGGTACCTGACCAGCCAGGCTGTGGTTCGTACGTTGGACTGTGTGAGGCCAGCAGTAACAGCCTGGTTGATCAGGCTCTGGTCCAACATGAGACCTGGTCACGGACCGGGCTACGGGGGCGTTGATCCCTGGAATTCTCTCCAGGTAAACTCCAGGTATATAATAATGTATCTCTCCCGCCTGCATTCCAGGGAGTACAGGTTTAGGAACTTCAAGCGTTCCCAGTAATTGAGGTGGTTTATCGCACTTATGCGTGCCGTGAAGGTTCTCTGCACATTTTCTAGTTCAGCAATTTCACCCGCCTTGAAAGGTGCAGTTAGTGTGCAGCAATATTCCAGCCTAGACAGAACAAGCGACCTGAAAAGTGGTTTTGAAGGTTCTCATTATCCATCCTGTCATTTTTTTAGCAGATGAGATCCTCTGACATGATCACTCCCAGGTCTTTTGACATTAGTTTTTCGCTCTATTGCGTGGTTGGAATTTGTTTTACACTCCGATGAAATTTTAATTTCCTCACGTTTTCCATATCGGAGTAATTGAAATTTCTCATCATTGAACTTCATATTGTTTTCTGCAGCCCATTTAAAGATTTGGTTGATGTCTGCTTGGAGTCTTGCAGTGTCTTCAATGGTTGACACTGTCATGCAGATTCGGGTGTCATCTGCAAAGGAAGACACGGCACTGTGGCTTATATCCCTGTCTATGTCCGATATGAGGATGAGGAATAGGATGGGAGCGAGTACTGTGCCTTGTGGAACAGCTTTTCACCGTAGCCGCCTCAGACTTTACTCTGTTGACTACTACTCTTTGTGTTCTACTTGTTAGGAAATTATAGATCCATCTGCCTACTTTTCCTGTTATTCCTTTATCACGCATTTTGTGTGCTATTACACCATGGTCACACTTGTCAAAGGCTTTTGCAAAGTCTGTGTATATAACATCTGCATTCTGTTTGTCTTCTAGAGCATCCAGGACCTTGTCGTAGTGGTCGAGTAGTTGGGACAGACAGGAGCGACCTGCTCTAAACCCATCCTGCCCTGGGTTGTGTAATTGATGGGTATCTAGATGATTGGCGATCTTGCTTCTCAGAACCCTTTCAAAGATTTTTATGATATGGGACGTTAGCGCTATTGGTCTGTAGTTCTTTGCCAGTGCTTTACTGCCCCCTTTGTGGAGTGGGGCTATGTCTGTTGTTTTTAGTAACTGCGGGACGACCCCAGTGTCCATGCTCCCTCTCCATAGGATGTTAAAAGCACGTGATAGGGGCTTCTTGCAGTTCTTGATGAACACGGAGTTCCATGAGTCTGGGCCTGGAGCGGAGGGCCTCTTCGAAGTCATTTGGCGTCAGGATAATGTCAGATAGGTTTGCGTCTATCACGTTTTGTGGCACACCCCTCTGAAAATTCTATCCAGACAGACTCTGTATGTATTATTTAAGACTTTATACCCGTTTTTATGCAACAATTTAAATGATCACGGACGTAGAGTGCCACCCCACCCCCTTCCCGATACTTCTGTCTACTTGAAACAATTTAAAACCCTGAATGTGACATTCAGTAGGCATGTCCCGATTTTTCATATTAAACCCCGTCTCAGTTATTGCAAAAAGATCAATATTACTTGCACTTGCAACTAATCTCAATTCGTCCATCTTATTTCTCGCACTACGACTATTAGTATAACAAATATTTAGAAAATCTCCCTTCTCTTTTCTCTTCCAGAATGGGTAATATCCTGTTAATTAGCAATTTAGAGATACTGTAACTGCCGGTCTTTTGATGGATAGTGTTACTGACAGCAGTTAGGGCAGTTTCTATGCACTTTCGCCGTCTTAAATCGTCTTTAATCCCTAGTTTAGCCTCACTGAATTTCATGAGGTGTCCAACATCGTCCCTATGTTGAACACACATGTTTTTACGGTCATTTCTGCAAGCATTTTTGTGTTCTGTGATCCTAATGCCCAGAGATCTGGCTGCTTCCCCCACATATATACTTTGTCACCCCCCCCCCACACACGGTATAGTGTATATTCCTGCACTTGTACCAGAATCATGCTTGGGTTTTTTTACCAGGTTCCTAATAGTAGTTGATGACCTGGTAGATATTTAAGCTAGTTTGCTGTCAAACATTTCTGAAACTTTAGTTGCAACGTCGCTGACAGGTAAAACGATGTAACTTGGTAGGCTTCCCTTCAACTTGATTGGTGTTGGTAAGCTAAGATAGATAAGAGAGATAAAATTATGTTCGGACTTTTAACCCCGTAGGGTTAGCCACCCAGGATAACCCAAGAAAGTCAGTGCGTCATCGAGGACTGTCTGTCTTATTTCCATTGTGGTTCTCAATCTTGTCCCCCAGGATGCCACCCACACCAGTCGACTAACACCCAGGTACCTATTTGCTGCTAGGTGAACAGGACAACAGGTGTAAGGAAACGCGTCGAAATGTTTCCACCCCGCCGGGAATCGAATCCGGGCCCTCCGTGTGTGAAGCGAGAGCTTTAGCCACCTGCAGGATATGTGTCGCACGTTTCCTGCAGTCACGTATGAAGTGTAGGGGGAAGTGTGGTGAACTCGTCTCAATGAACACTTTAATGCATGTAGGAACGATAACCTGAACAACGCCTGCGTACAACACCGGAATTCCAACAATCATCTCATGAAATTAAAAGACGCCCGACTAGTAATCAAAGAAACTAATTTCCGCAGACGCAAGTGCCTTGAATCAGCACTTATCGCTGTTTCTAACACAATTAAACAAAACAAAGGCAGCTTCACCATCTCTGAAGTCTTAGCAAGAATCCTCCTGAAAACAGTAAACCCTACCATCACATAGTCTCTCCTGCTAATACTACACAAGCACATCGCAGGTGTGGAACACTGATACAGGTCTTCTCTAATACAACCACCAACAGAAATATTTGTCTAACCTATATTTTTGTGCTACCTTTTCCTCATGTGCAAGTTGATTATTCTACCTTATTGTATTACTACTACTACTACTACTACAACTTATGTCTCTACTACCACCACCACCACTAGTATTACACCTCACTCTGAGTATATATATACCCTCTGTGTCCATGTATTGTTTGTAACGGCTTGACAAAGCTCCTGGAGAGCGAAACGTTGCCACAATAAAATGTCACATTAGTTGCATTTGTGTCCTTTTACTTAACATATCGTCTAAAGAAGCCTACTGTGTAGGCGAAACGTTTCGGAATAAAGACAGCTAACTGTTGCACATGTGTCTTACCAAAGATTTTTGATACATGGGATCAACTTTGTCATCCTCCTTTGTACGTTTCCCAGCGCGTCTATGTCCTTTTTGTAACCAACGTTATACAGAGTTGAAGAATGACCTGCGGACTCCTCTTATTTATACTTCTTGATATGAAGCCAAGCATTCTATTAGCTTTATTGCGAACACTTGATAAATGAGACACTTTTTGCAACATTTGGGTATCTATATTCTGGGAACGTTTTGCCACACTGGCTTCTTCAGTGCAATGCAATCAGTCCCTCAGTCTTGACATTTCGAACACTTACACACTGTTGCCTTGGCTTTCATAACCTTTATTTAAATATAATATATTGTGTTTGTGTAAGTCTTATTTAACCATTAAACATTAACAAGAATTTCCTATAATTTGAATTTCCCCGCCAACATCAAACGAGCATCACAGTAAATATCCTATCCCATGTAAACGCAATTTCTAAAATATATAAACTAACAATTCTTAAATTACCCATAATAAATAAACAATTTAAAGCAACTGAAAGACCAATTTTTTTAAATAATATTTTTTTTAAGTGGTGAGAGGTTGTGAGTTGATTGTTTACACAAGTTAGTGAAGGTTGATGGAGGAACATTTGAACTGCTACTCTGCTCCCTCTAGTAACTTAATACCTCGATACACCTACAGTTTAACGCAGTTTTTGGTTGATTGTGATTGTTTTACATAACAAGAGGTGTCCAAATGTTTGCAATAGTTTGAATGGGAGTTTGTGGTTTATTTAAACTGGTATAGTCGACTTTAAAGTATGAACCTCATATATGAAGACACTTAAGTTTATTTAGGTACAATTTTTGGGTGATTGTGATTGTTTTACATAGCAACAGGTGTGCAAGTGCTTGCAATAGTTGTAATTGTCCAAAAATTGTGCAGTTGTACCTTAATAAACCTACAAAAAATATTACGCTGGTTTTAAGGGCAGACGTGTTAAGAGTACATTACCCCGCTAGGTGACGATGAAGGGTTCATGATCCAAGGATTTGGAGTTTGTCATTTTATTTAGAAGACCCTTTGTCCACCAGGGACTTAAAAATTCTCATTGAGCAAGTGTGCGAGTTGAACTTGGTTAGTATGGGCCAGTAGGCTTACTGCAGTGCTCCCCCCATTCTTATGTTCTTATATGTAGCGGAGAAGCCTGACAATGGAAATAAGTCGCCTAGTTTTTTTGGGTTATTCTAGGCAATTTACACTATGTATTATAAATATACTGTCAGGGGCCCAAGACTGTTCAACTGCCTCCCAGCATACATAAGGGGGATTACCAATAGACCCCTGGCTGTCTTCAGGCAGGCACTGGACAGGCACCTAAAGTCAGTACCTGACCAGCCAGGCTGTGGCTCATACATTGGGTTGCGTGCGACCAACAGTAACAGCCTGGTTGATCAGACCCTGATCCACCATGAGGCCTGGTCACAGACCGGGCCACAGGGGGATTGACCCCTGAAACCCTCTCCAGGTTATACTCCAGGTATGTGTACCTATGCCTGAAGAAACTTGCTTAGACCTGAGCGAGTCATCTTTTTCAGTGTGACTCAATAAGGTGGAATAAATTTGATATACAGCCTCTCCTCGCTTAACGATGTACTCGTCTAACGACCACTTTGACATACGACGGGCTCTCTGACCAGTATTCATACCTAAGTAATGTATATTAGAACTAATTTCCTCTATTCTGTTTATTATAAACATTTAAAAATATGTACTAAAAATGTTATAAATGGTGCAAAGGTGACATTAAAACAATATTTAAAGATGGTTGACACAAACCCACTACCAGTACAGTATGCTCCTTGCTTAATGACCAATTCGTTTACCGACCTACTCTTAGGAACGGAAGTCGGTCGTTAAGTGAGGAGAGACTGTACCTTTGTAGTATTTTGAGAGCTATCCCATTGCAGTTTAGCCCTGGGCTAGGCTTTAAAAATTAGGATGGGCCAGTAGACCTACTGCAGTTCTTTTCCATATAATTTTATGTAATATTGTATCATGTTTGACAAAAAAAAAATTTGGCCGTATCTACAAAATGAAAAATTAATCCAGTTTGTGTGATAGTGTTAGCTGGGACAGTCTAAGCAGATTCCAAGCACAGCCTGCTGTGTGTGTGTGTGTCTGCTTCCTGTGTGTGTCTGCTTCCTTGATAACTAGCTTGAGGTCTGGGAAGTTGATCTGATGATGAATGAAATAAGCAGACCAGACCTTCACAGTCACATTCATAATTTTAAAAAATACACAAAAATAGTCATTCATGAGTTTTACACAAATAACCTGCTCAAAGGAGAAAATTTGTTTCAATCCCACTTGGATCAAATTAACACTGACTCGTTAATAGTCCAGGTCTGACTGAAAAATCATAAGTTTCTTTCTCCTATGCGCAGGTTATTTGTGTATTGTTCCTGTCACTGTATTCTCTCTTTATTTTTCACGAGTTTTGTTTATTGCAGATATTGCATCAAGTTTGCTGCTTGCTAGGACTGCTAGCTAGGACTGCTTGCTAGGACTGCTCTAGTGTTGCCCAACAAAACATGTCCCACCTGCAGTTTGAGGCTAACCTGATCGAAGCGGTGAGGATGGACGGGGAGTTGACACGAGGTCCACCTCCTCGGTGGCAGCGGAAGGCAATGGAACAGGGGTTGCAGTCACTCTCCATTTCTGAAAACGGTATGTTTGTCATTGACGTATACTGTTTTGTCAAATTTGAAAGAATCTGACATTTTTCTTGCTTTCGTGTATTTTTGAACAACAGTGAATAAAATTTGGCTCTGGGAATCTCTCTTCAAATTACATTTTTCTGCACAAGCGAAATTTAATAGCATGAGCTTATTTACCTCGCGAGACCTGTTTGTAATAACATTATACAAATTTATATATGAATGTTATTATTCAAAGCATAGCATAGCATGTCTCTCAAAGTTCATAGAACAAACCTCAACCCTTAAGAACAAATTCTAAATTAATAATTTTCAAACATTAAGAACAAATTCTAAAGTTGAATGAGCCTCATTTGTAGAGCAAAGATTTTTCTAACAAATTTTTGGTCAGTACATTCCAGTTTACCAAATCTATTAAACTTCTATGACACACACGATGATTAAGAAAGAAATATGTGGGTGGACTGAATTTATCTAGATTTTTAGGAAGCTTACAATAGAGTTAGGTGTCACGTAATGGAAATGGGTGAAAAGAGAAACAAGCCACGTGGAAAAATATGCTGGCCACGGGACATCCGTGACTGTGTTTAGTGCAGAAGTAGTGTGGAGGGTTGTGTGTTAGTCTCAATACCTACAGCCATACTTTAATTTTGAACTTTCGCATTGCTTATTGCAAAGTGTTTTCCCATTGTATGTTGAAAGCATTTTCCTTCCCTTTTCAAACCCCAGAAGGAAGGTTCTTTGATGCTGGTGAGGGGCTCTTCATCTAGGGAATTGGATCTGTGCTCCAATTCCCTAAATTGAGTCTGAAGGCCTTACATCCACCCCCTCCCAATAAAAAAGGTGCTGTATAATCCCTATGGGTCTAGCTCTCCCCCATAATAATAATAATAATAATTCCTTTTTCAAAGCATCTGCAGGACTTTTAAATGTGTCTGGAGTAAGCAGCCCATGGTCAGCTAAAACTCCACACAGTGGCTCCTTCGTAGATAAAAGCCCTGGTAGGGGTAAGTCTCCAGGTAAATATTGGTATACTGTACAGTAAAGATAAATGTTAGCTTGTTGCAATGTAGTAAATAATTCAACTATAGCACTGCAGTCAGTAGTTTGTTTCCTTATCTATTGTAAATCGTGTCATATTTTTCCTTAAGCACATAATATTTGTAAATTAATCGTTCTGCTAAAATCGTAGTTTGAAAATTAACAATGTAGTGAAATTGGACAGTTATAAAATTTATTTCTATATTGTAATTAAATTATCGACTAAAATGCCGGGAGCAAGGGGCTAGTAAACCCCTTCTCCTGTATACATTACTAAAGTTAAAGAGAAACTTGTTTTTCTCTTTTGGCCACCCCACCTTGGTGGGAAACGGCCAATTTGTTAAAAAAAGAAGAAGAATTAAATTATTAACCCTTTCAGGGTCCAAGGGGGGTCTCCAAAACTCGTTCTCAGGGTCCAAGAATTTAAAAAAAAAAAATTCTTATGAAATAATAGAGAATCTTTTTCCGATCATAACGCCACAAAAATTATGAAATTTGATCGAAAACTAACGGAATTATGCTTTCGCGAAGTTATCGGAATGGATGACATTTACGCATCTGCGATTTCGCCCACTTTGAGCCCTATTTTCGGCAAATTCCAATGTTTCAGTCTACTAAAATTATAGCTATTTCGCTAGAACTCTATTTCTTCTATCGATTGAGTACAAGAAACCGCCTATTTACTAATTACAACTACCAAAAATAGTGGTCAGAAAATGGCAATTTGGCCAATTTCACACAAATTTCAAACGATGCCAATTTCAAAATAGGGTCCAGAATAAACAAGGCAGACATTCCTGGCACTAAAATAACATCATCTCTGTTCATTAGTCACGTTTCCAGGCCCGTCTTACATTACTTTTGCTTATCATTTTGAATTTTTCTCACAAAAAAATAGAAGATTTACTGTTATGTATACAACTGCATCATTGTAAAAATGGTATAAACAATATCAGAGCACTTGTGCATGAATATAAGACTCGCCAGTTGATGTGTATTGGACACATGGTGTGATTTGTTTACTCTTGAACATCGTCAAAAATCGAACATTTTCGCTACTTTGAGCTCAATTTCAAGGTACTTGTCATTGTCAAACTAATCAAAATCATCTCTATTTCTGTAATATATCTTCCATTCTATCAAATGAGACCAAGAAAACAAGAATACATCAATAAATACCATAAGAAAATAGACTGCAAAGTCACTGTTTTAAACCAAAAATACGGTCAGTTTTTTTTCCTCATTATGCACTGTGGTGTGCAGGAATTTTTTTATACTGCGCACACTGACCGCACAGACCCATTCTATCACATCTAGGCCTAACAGCCTGTTTCTGCTTGATTTGAGGGCGCTAGAATTTAGGCGTACGAGTACGTCAATAACCCAAGGGCGTAAGCCGTACTAGTACGTCAATAACCCCGAAAGGGTTAATGTCCACTATATAGCTTTACTGAGCATAGTTCTCCCACATTTAGTTTTATGAGTGGATGAATCTCCATGTCACTAATACATACAGTGGACCCCCGAGTAACAAACACCCCGGAAATCATACAATTATGTAAGTATAATATTGTAAGTGCTTGTGGAAGTGTATTTTTGGGGGTCTGAAATAGACTAACCTACGTGACATTATTCCTTAAGGGAGTAAATTCTTTCGGTAATGGCACTTGAGCAGGCTTCTGGAATGAAGTTTTTACGTTACTCGGGGGTCCACTGTAATTGGTTTTAAAGATTATGTAATATGTGACAAAATTCCTTCCCATTTCTGTGAAATAGAACTTTTGTTTTTGTTTTTTAAATGATTTTGTTGTATTGGTTGGGTTCACAAAGATTATATATGTCAGGCAGAGGTAAATCACCTGGACGTGCAATTCCCAAGCTGTCAATACGAGGGCCAGGACAAAAAACACCCTGCCGCAAGACACCATCGACTCCACTCAACCAGCAGGACAGGTCAGTTAATAAAATTATAATACAATAGACCATCATTTATGTGATGATTAGTTATTCACCTTCCAACTTTATCTGGCAATCTTGTTCATTTTGGCACTTAAACTGACAATGCAAAAAAAAAAAAAAAAAAAAGGAATATAGAAAACAGAGACAATAAAAAGATGTGGAAATGTGGTGAATCTTTCTGCTTCATTCATCTTCCTCCATTGGGGCTAGATAATAGATGAACTGTACTACATGTAAAAACTGCTTGCTGTGTGAAACTTGTTTAATCATTTTCTGTGTGTGTGAAACCTAATTCATGTCTGCATAAATAACTCATTACAATTGTAGTCCAGATATAAGCTTGTAAATATTTCATTACCACTCTATAGGAGGGGGCCTGCTTATCCCTTTCAGGGCGGTTCCCGTTGTAGTACGGCTTTAAAAATATTTTCCACCTAAAGGTGTGTATTGATTTAACAATTTATCTGCGTTCGTCCATAAAGGTTCCCTTACTTATGTTTACAGTACAGTAGAACCCCCATGTCAGTGGATTCTGTTTCTGGGGTTTCGGTTAAGATAAGATAAGATTTTCTTCGGATTTTTAACCCTGAAGGGTTAGCCAACCAGGATAACCCAAGAAAGTCAGTGCGTCATTGAGGACTGTCTGTCTTATTTGGGGTCCTCAGTCTTGTCCCCCAGGATGCGACACACACCAATCAACTAATACCCAGGTACCTATTTGCTGCTAGGTGAACAGGACAACAGGTGTAAGGAAACATGTCGAAATGTTTCCACCCCGCCGGGAATTGAACCTGGGCCCTCCGTGTGTGAAGCGAGAGCTTTAGCCACCAGGCCACCATTATCCACAGTTTACCGTGGCTCAAAAATAAATCTTAATTTTGCTTAATAATGACACGAAAGTAGTAATGGTGGCAGCTCTTCAAAGCCTAAGAGAAGCCATGAAGTGCTTCCCATCAGTGAAAAAGTGATAATTCTTGAATTATTATCTGTAATTTAGCAATTAAGCTTTATCATAGGTATGTATGTAAATGAAAAACTACAGTGGACCCCCGAGTTACGAGCACCTCAGAGTGGGTGAGATGTTATCAACAAATTTTGTACAAGTATAAAGACAGAATAAAAGAAAAAAAAGACTCATTATATTGAATGTTATCGATAATATCGACTCGTGTGAAAAGAGCAGGTCCTGCAGTTCCGCAGTGCCTATACACTGATTATTGCTCTCTTGTCTCATACACACTTTTAGGAAGAAGGGAGGTTGAAGAAGGCACTAAGAAATTCATTGATGCCATTTGCCCTTCAAAATACAACTCCTGAAGATTCATTCGTTGTAGATAAGTACATCATTGTAGGATTGCAAATACCATGAAAGATATTACAAATTTTTCAGATTTATCCCCAACCGCAGCACAACAGATGTGGAGCGATCACACCACCTGTTGGTAACCAGCATGGAGGCTTCTGGAGGGGAAAAGCAAAGCGATGATGACGAATTGTCACTCCAACAGGTTGGCTCATCTTTGCTTCCTGTAGTCTTGTAGCTGTGAAAGTGATTTTATTTTTAACTGTAGTGTTGGCATGCCTCTGGCAAGACAGTGATGGAGTGAGTGATGATGAAAGTGTTTCTTCTTTTTTTGGGTCACCCTGCCTTGGTGGGAAATGGCCACTGTTAATAAAAAAAAATTAATGATTTTTCACATTGCATGGACTGTTTTCATTATCTTTTATATGAATGTTTGCTATGTAACTGATTTATTTTTACTACCAAATAGGACAGTAAGTTAGTTGACAGGAATCAGCTGTGTAAATACTACCAACCCATCACACAAATATGAAACAGAAGCCTCGCAAATATTTTGCCCACTGGCAGGATTGCTGGTCTTTTTTTTTTATTTTTTCTCTTACAAACTCAGTGGCCCAGAGTATATCTGTGCCGTGAATTTTCTTGTAAAGGTAGTATAAAAAGTACAGTATTAAAATCAGAGACTATTTTTGTATTTTTCAAATGTTTTAGAGCTAATATTAACATAACCCTTTTTGGTTATGGTAAGAATTAATGTTTGTTGGTACAGTAAGATTTCATGTGTGAAGGTCTTATGCATTTGTCAGTTTTAGGTATTTGAAAAACAGTGAGGTGTATTTTCTGGTCACTGTTCTAAGTAGTTTGAGTTATAGTTGCTAGTTATTGTTTAGCAAATAGTCTTAAGATTAATGAGAGAAACATAGCATTGATAGTGTAGGTAGGTTTTAGCTATATGATTATGAGAAGGATGATTGCTTCAGCCATAGGATAGTTTGAAGGATGATTCTATTAACCATAAAAGTTCATGATGGATGCTTGCATCATTCCTAGGATGATATGGAGAATGCTTCTAGTGTCAGATATTGGATGGCTTAAAGTATTCTTGCTTACGATATACTTGCAAGTACTTCCTTATTACCTTTATTTGTTTTATTGAAGCATTGAAGCACTGGTCTTTTCTCAAGAAGGTAGGGTAACCCAGAGAAAAAAAACCACATTAACCCTAACTTTTTCTTTAAGTACCATTGAAAGACAAAGACATCACAGTACATGTATAGTGGACCCCCGGTTATCGGCCATAATTCGTTCCAGAATGCTGTTCGAGTGCCGTTACCGAGTGAATTTGTTTCCATAAGGAATAATGTAAATTGGATTAGTCCGTTTAGACCCCCAAAAATATACTTACAAAAATACACTTACATAATTGTTCGAGTTGGGAGCAGTACGAAATCCGGGGGTCCACTGTAGTATAGTATGTAATACAGTGGACCCCGAAGTTCGTCATTAATTCGTTCCAGAATGCTGCTCAAGTGCCGTTACTGAACGAATTTGTTCCCATAAGGAATAATGTAAATTAGATTAGTCCTTTTAGACCCCCAAAAATACACTTACATAATTGTTCGAGTTTGGAGCAGTACGAACTCTGGTGTCCACTGTATTGACCTACTAAACTACAATATCCATAACAGATGTTAGACATATTTTTACAGTCATTTGAAAAACTGAACTTATGCATGAATGCATTAAAATGTATTTTTATAGACTTGATTTTTTTTTTTGACATGGTATTAAAAATTTTGCAGAAAGAATACCAAGAAAAGATGACTGAGAATCTTAATGATGGCCAAGCACCAGAGACAAGAATTTTATCCTTCAAGAGTAAGGCACCTCAAGCAAAGGAAGGCAAGTGGACTAGTATTGTTGTGTTTCATAATTCACAGAATACTTAACACCACTGGACAGTGTACAAGTTATGCAACACAATGTTTAAGTACTTTGTTAATGCCTTTCTTCTTTACACTATAATGATTATATATTTTTTAACATGCCTGCCGTTTCCCACTAAGGCAGGGTAACACGGAAAAGATTTTTTTTTGTTTAGTAATTTACACAGAAGGGGTTACTAGCCCTTTTCTTATGGCATTTTAGTCTCATTTTATGACACGCATGGTTTACGGAGGAAGAATTCTGTTCCACTTCCCCATGGAGATAGTGAGTGGAAATAAACAAGAACAAGAACTAGTAAGAAAAATAGAAGAAAACCCAGAAGGGTGTGTATATACAGTATATGCTTGTACATGCATGTGTAATGTGATCTAAATGTAAGTAGATGTAGCAAGACGTACCTGAAATCTTGCATGTTTCTTCTTTCTTTCAACACGTCGGCCGTTTCCCACCATAGTGGGGTGGCCCAAAATGAAAAACGAAAGTTTCCCATTTTACATTTAGTAATATATACAGGAGAAGGGGTTACCAGCCCCTTGCTCCCAGCATGTTAGTCGCCTCTTACGACACGCATGGCTTACGGAGGAAGAATTCTGTTCCACTTCCCCATGGAGATAAGAGGAAATAAGAACAAGAACTAGTAAGAAAATAGAAGAAAACCCAGAGGGGTGTGTACGTATATATATGCTTGTACATGAATGTGTAGTGTGACATAAGTGTAAGTAGAAGTAGCAAGATGTACCTGAAATCTTGCATGTTTATGAGACAGAAAAAAGACACCAGCCATCCTACCATCATGTAAAACAATTACAGGCTTTCGTTTTACACTCACTTGGCAGGATGGTAGTACCTCCCTGGGTGGTTGCTATCTACCAACCTACTACCTAGGAACAATTCACATGTAACCCACAAATTGTCATTCAATTTGTGAGTTACAGTCCATCCCAAACCATAAGCAAGCCATGACTTGATAAGAGTTCAGGATGGACTGAAACACTATTTGGTTTTCATCTCCAATATGTGGGACAGTTGTGAGACTCAGATCAGGTACCAAACTGGGAATTTGCTACCAACACTGAGTAGTATATTCATATCCTGTTCATAGGAGGGGTGTTAATGTTGCAGTTTTATAACTGTAGTGTAAGTGTACCTGTGGCAAGACAGTGATAGAGTGAATGATGAAAGTTTTTCTTTTTCAGGCCACCCTGCCTTGGTGGGAGACAGCCGATGTGTTAATATAAATAAATAAAAATCATGGTTTCTCTAGTTCTAAAGCTGTTATGATTGTATCAACTCAGCATTTTATGTACCAAAGAGTAGAAAATTTTTGGAACTCATCAAAGGTAAAGAAGGCTATTAGAATGTAATTAGTACCTTGTACTCTAATTTACAGATTATGAAAATGTGTCTTTAGTAAGCAGGTAAAAAGATAAAACCAAAGGTTTTTCCCATAATGCAAACTGATTGATACTTGCTCCACAGATCACGTGAACAACCTCAAGGTGCTGTATAGTGCAGGGAAGGTAACTGCACCCAAAGCTGCATCCACACGACACATTCCTAATGTTCCCGAGAAAGTCTTGGATGCACCTGAGCTCGTAGATGACTATTGTAAGCTATTTTCATCTCTTGTTAAATAAATTGCATTCAGTATAATACTGATACACCATTGTTTTTATTTATTATTCATGTATCCCAATTTCTTTAGTTGGTATCAGTATTGGCCTGAAGTTGAGAATCAGTATCAGTGGATATTGGCTAATCTTGATGGCATCAGTATTAGCAAAAAATTTTTGTGTTTTCCCATTTCTATCTCATAAACCTCCAGCAAGCGTGCATTAGCGTGTTAGATAGGGGTGAATGGAGACGAATGGTTTTTGGGACCTGACGAGCTGTTGGAGTGTGAGCAGGGTAATATTTTGTTAAGGGACTGAGAAAAATGGTTATCCGGTTGTCCTGGAAATGGGAAGTACAATGCCTGCACTTTAAAGGAGGGGTTTGGGATATTGGCAGTTTGGAGGGACATCTAAGCTGTCGTATCTGAGCGCCTCTCCAAAGACAGTGATTATGTATGAGTGAGGTGAAAGTGCTGAATGTTGATGAAAGGTTTTTCTTTCTTTTTGGGTCACCCTGCCTCGGTGGGAAATGGCCAACGTGTTAAAAAAGAAAAATAAAGTCTAGCTTAGATATTATCCAAAATGATGTTAGTAATTTACACTTGTATACCACGTACCATCCTGGAGTATGCAGCACCAGTATGGAACCCACACCAGAGGAAGCTGTTAAGAAACTGGAGAAAGTGCAGAAGTTGCAACGAAGCTTGTGCCTGAGTTAGAGGCATGAACTATGAGGAGAGGCTAAAGACATTTTAGGACAGGAGAACCAGGGGTGATATATCATACAAAATACTCAGGGGAAATTGATAGGGTAGACAGGGACAGGATATCTGTGAGGAAAGAAGAGGGCATTCATGGACAACTGAAAATTAAAGACATAGTTAAGCCATAAGGATGTTATTCATTAGTCTTAGTGTGGTTGGGAAGCGGAATGGTTTCAGTGAGGTGGTGTAGGCAGGCCCTATACTTGGTTTTAAGAGCTGGTATGATAGGGGCCATAAAACTAAGAGGGAGCAAACCTGGCAAGTTGCGAGGCTAGGCCACAAGCTCTGCAACCACATATAGGCAAGTACTTGTGTAAAGTTTTCCCACTTAATGTTTGTGATCATGTTCTAGCACCATCAGTCTTGACCCCTCCCTTCTCTATGCTTCTACTTATGAGAATGAGTAAATAGCCCAGTAAATTACTTGGTTATTTGCTTTATTATACGAGTTGCCTTTGTTGAAATGTACTCTTGCTTTTACTAAACTGATTTACCTGTTTTTGTGCCCTTTGTCAGTGTTACGAGGAACATAACATGAACACAAAAATAAATAGATAAAAAGTTGTTGCAAACTTAAAAACTTCTAGGGGAAATTTTTATTTTTTTTTTTTAAATCCAGGTAGCGGCAACTACAAGATAGCTCGACTCATGAAATCATAATGACACAATTGCAAACGGTGGCTTACGTGCCGGCCTGGAGTTTTACATCTCGCTCACCATGAGTTCAATCCCCATCCATGGTATGGTTTACAAGGTAGCTTTTTCTTCTCAGATCTCCATCTGCTGGACTGGAGTATAAATAACCACTTGGCAGTTGCACTCAGTAGTTCCATCTACATCTGGAATGCAGGCGATGGCTCTATCACCCCCTTAGCCCAGCTTGATGACCCAGATTATGTCTGCTCATTGTCCTGGATCAAAGAGGGTGAGTCTGTGTGTAAGTCTGACAGTAAAACAACTGAATATGTATAGGTAAGCCTCTGTACATGCAACTGATGAGAGATTCTGCATGGTTTTCACTTCCATAAAGACAATACAATGGACCCTCAGTTTTCGTTGAAAATTCTTTCCAGAATGCTGTTTGAGTGCCATTACTGAACGAATTTGTTCCCATAAGGACAAATATAAATTACATTAGTCATTTCAAACTCCCAAAAATACACTTACAAAAGCACTTACGAAAATACACTTACATAATTGTTCGAGTTTGGAGGTGAACGAAAACCGAGGGTCCACTGTAACTGGATTTTTCTGAAAGGATAAAAAGACCCAATACTGTGACTGGAACTGTACACAAATAACTTGCAAATAGGAGAAAGAAACATAAGTGAATAGTTAATAGTTCAAGTCGGACCGAAACGTTGTCATAAGTTTCTCCTATGTGTGGATTTTTGTGCGTTGGATTTTTCTGTTTATTTTAAGTCAGTCCCCTTTAAGGGAGCTTCCTTGATTCTGGTGAGGGGCTCTTGATCTAGGGAATTGGATCTGTGCTCCAGTTCCCTGAATTGAGCCTGAATACCTTCCAACCCCTCCCCCACATGTGCTGTATAATCCTATGGGTTTAGTGCTCCCCATGATTATAATAATTATCAAACTTTTATTTGATTTTCCTATTAAAGCCACAAAATTTCTAATGCATCCACCAGGTTTTTAATTTGGTCTTTTCATTGACTTTAGAGTAGGTAATTCAGTAATAGCGTGTTGAACTATACTTATTTATTACCATCATTTCCCCCGTCCCTGTTTTTTTCACATGAAACAACTGAGAACACTTGCAGTTGGGTGCAACCCACCCCAAACATGCATCACTATCACTACAGTCTCTAGGAAGAGGGTTGATCCTTTATATTTTATAAACTAACTGTTCCATTTTCAGTGTTGTCTTTGACAATGAAGAGTTAAACCTTGTTGTAGTTAGAAAGTCATGAAGGCAACTTGAATTTATTGGGATTATCTTGCATAGATAAGTTGAAGGAAACAATAGTCTCTCATCAGCAAGTTTCGCAACGAATTTTTAAGAGATGCCATTAATCATTGTTCCAGCTGGGTTACCCAGCATCCTCAACACTCATGATTTGTCCTTTTTCTATTTTTTTTTTTTTCATTTTTTTTTTTTTATAATTGATTTAACTCTCAAAACCTTCATTAAATCCTAATCTGTTTCAGAATACATGTGAAGATTACCCCTTTTCATTTTTGTTTTATTTTGTATTTCTTGACCTTAGTTTGAAATGTTATGTTTTTTAATTTTGTCATTTGTTCTTCAGTGGGGTGGAGGACCTACCAAAATCCTATGATGTAATATTTGTCCTTTTCATTGGTAAGTCATTGGAAAGCCTTGACCAGAAATTTCTGCCTTGTCGATCATATTGTATGACTAAGAATTGCTTTAGGAGAAATTTTCACATATTTTCCTTATATGATGATCTTGGTCCACAGTGCTTCACTAACACTCTTGTTCAGCTCTTCATTCTTCCTACACTGGTAAATTCACAAATTCTTGTTCCAGTGCCACAATGGTCTTTAATTGCAGTTTTTGTGCTCATGGCAGTATATATATTTTACGTTTTACTTTACAATACAGTGGACCCCCGCCTAATGAGCAAAATTCATTCCAGAAGCCTGCTCAAGTGCCATTACCGAATAAATTTACTTAAGAAATAATGTCACGTAAGTTAGCCTATTTCAGACCCCCAAAAATACACTTCCACAAGCACTTAGAATTTTTTTTTTTTTCTCAACAAGTCGGCCGTCTCCCACCGAGGCAGGGTGACCCAAAAAGAAAGAAAATCCCCAAAAAGAAAATACTTTCATCATCATTCAACACTTTCACCACACTCATACATAATCACTGTCTTTGCAGAGGAGCTCAGATACGACAGCTGAGAATAGTCCCTCCCAGCTGTCACTATCCCAGACCCCTCCTTTAAAGTGCAGGCATTGTACTTCCCATTTCCAGGACTCAAGTCTAACTAAATCAATTAACTGGTTTCCCTGAATCCCTTCACAAAATGTTACCCTACTCACACTCCAACAGATCGTCATGTCCCAAAAACCATTCGTCTCCATTCACTCCTATCTAACACCCTCACACATGCTTGCTGGAAGTCCAAGCCCCTCGCCCACAATACCTCCTTTATCCCTTCCCTCCAACCTTTTCTATGACGACCCCTACCCCGCCTTCCTTCCCCTACAGATTTATACGCTCAAGTCATTCTACTTTGATCCATTCTCTCTAAATGACCAAACCACCTCAACAACCCCTCTTCAGCCCTCTGACAAATACTTTTAGTAACTCCACACCTTCTCCTAATTTCCACATTCCGAATTTTCTGCATAATATTTACACCACACATTGCCCTTAGACAGGACATCTCCACTGCCTCCAACCTCCTCCTCGCTGCAGCATTTGCAACCCATGCTTCACACCCATACAAGAGTGTTGGTACCACTATACTTTCGTACAATATTATACTTAAATAATTGTACGATTTCTGGGGTGCTCATTAGGCGGGGGTCCACTGTATTAACTTTACGAGGAAAAGAATGGTTCAGATAGATGGAGGTTTTTTTTATTTTTTATTTTTTCCAACACGTCGGCCATTTCCCACCAAGGCAGAGTGACCAAAAAAGAAAGAAAAAACTTTCATCATTCAACACTTTCACCATCACTGATACATAATCACTGTATTTGCAGAGGCGCTCAGATACGACAGTTTAGAAGTCCCTCCAAACTGCCAATATCCCAAACCGCTCCTTTAAAGTGCAGGCATTGTACTTCCCATTTCCAGGACTCAAGTCCGGCTAACCGGTTTCCCTGAATCCCTTCACAAAATATTACCCTGCTCACACTCCAACAGCTCGTCAGGTCCCAAAAACCATTCATCTCCATTCACTCCTATCTAACACGCTCATGCACGCTTGGTGGAAGTCCAAGCCCCTCGCCCACAAATCCTCCTTTACCCCCTCCCTCCAACCTTTTCAAGGATGACCCTTACCCTGCCTTCCTTCCCCTACAGATTTATACGCTCTCCAAGTCATTCTACTTTGTTCCATTCTCTCTAAATGACCAAACCACCTCAACTCCTCTTCAGCCCTCTGACTAATATTTTTAGTAACTCCACACCACCACCTAATTTCCACTCAGAATTCTCGGCATAATATTTACACCACACATTGCCCTTAGACAGGACATCTCCACTGCCTCAAGCCACCTCCTTGCTGCAATAGATTAGTGATACTGAATGTATTGCATTATCTTCATGGGACATGTCCAGTGTGGTAAAATATGACTTCTGTTCCATGCAAAGAACCAATAAGTTGTTTATTTTACACAGGTAATGTTCTGGCCATGGGATTAAGCTCTGGTTTGACGCAGCTCTGGGATGTTGGGCAACAGAAGCTGGTACGCACCATGGCAGGCCATGGAAATCGTGTCACTACTCTCTCTTGGAATTCTTACATTCTGTCATCGGGGTCTCGCTCGGGACAAATTTTCCATCATGACGTTCGTATTGCAGACCACCACGTGGCTACGCTGGTTAGTCACACACAGGTTAGTTAATCAAAGATTATTGAAGTTTTTCAGATTTTATTGTCTTGATAATTTAACATGAAAGTATATACGATAGAAATCCTCTACCACCACCATGAAACGAATATTGCCTTAAAGCGAATCATAGCCTTTATTTCACTTGTCGGTACATATAAAAGCCTTAAAACATGTTTACATTATCAATTATTAAATGTGCAATAGTGCTAAACCTAAAAGAAATGATGCAGAAGTAAAAACAATAAAAAATGGCACTGGTCAGCTGGTGTCACCACCAAAAATGATAAACATGAATATGGCTGAAAAGCATCGTATTAGTGAAGCATTTTAAAGCAAAACACTGTATTAGCGAGCTATGTCTGTACAGTCATCCCTTGGTTTTCAATTTTAATCCGTTCCAGATGGATCAGCTAAAACCAAAATCGGTGAAAACCAAAACTATTTTCCCCATAAGAAATAATGGAAATTCAATTAATCCGTTCCAGAAACCCAGAAGTTTGTAAAAAAAAAAATTGGGGGCCTTAAAGATAGATTTACATGCACAAATGAATGAACTCTGTGGCACTTACCTTTATTGAAGACTGATGTTGCTGGATGGAAGAGAGGGAGGAGGGGAGAGGAGAGAGACCCTATTTTTTGGAAAGGAAATCCCCTTCCATAAGGAATTTAGGTACCAAGTCCTTATCCGGGGTCACTTCCCTGCATGCCTGCTACACTCCCTCCCTCCTGCTACACTCCCTCCCTGCCTGCTACACTCCCTCCCTGCCTGCTCCTCCCTCCTGCCTGCTACACTCCCTCCCCTGCCCCTCCTGCTACACTCCCTCCCTGCCTGCTACACTCCCTCCCTGCCTGCTACCTCCCTCCCTGCCTGCTACACTCCCTCCCTGCCTGCTACCTCCCTCCCTGCCTGCTACACTCCCTCCCTGCCTGCTACACTCCCTCCCTGCCTGCTACACTCCCTCCCTGCCTGCTACACTCCCTCCCTGCCTGCTACACTCCCTCCCTGCCTGCTACACTCCCTCCCTGCCTGCTACACTCCCTCCCTGCCTGCTACACTCCCTCCCTGCCTGCTACACTCCCTCCCTGCCTGCTACACTCCCTCCCTGCCTGCTACACTCCCTCCCTGCCTGCTACACTCCCTCCCTGCCTGCTACACTCCCTCCCTGCCTGCTACACTCCCTCCCTGCCTGCTACACTCCCTCCCTGCCTGCTACACTCCCTCCCTGCCTGCTACACTCCCTCCCTGCCTGCTACACTCCCTCCCTGCCTGCTACACTCCCTCCCTGCCTGCTACACTCCCTGCATACCTGCTACACTCCCAGCATATCTGCTACACTCCCTGCATACTTGCTACACTCCCTGCATACTTGCTACACTCCCTGCATACCTGCTACACTCCATGCATGCATGCTACACTCCCTGCATGTGTGCTACACTCCCTGCATGCCTGCTACACTCCCTGCTACACTCTTAAATTCCATCATGTTTCTCACTTTCTTTACCAAAGGACTGGCACTAGGAGCTTTCTTTGGGCAAATGGTAACTTATTTAGTAGTCACACACAATAATCAAGGGCAAAAAACAATGAATTGTTAATAAATATTTTGTATGAACTCCTGGGATGATGTTCACTCAAGCATAAACAATGCTACACTGCTTGACAATGTGCGTGGGTGGCGGTCTAGCGGGCTTTGTATGTGCGGGGCACTGGTGGACAGGTTCCGTACCATCAGTGAAAACTGAGACAATCGGTGAAAACTGAGACAATTTTTCCATGAAAAAAGTGATTGAAAACCAAAATCGGTGAAAACTGAGACAATTGAAAACCAAGGGATGACTGTATTAACAAAGACTTGTACCCAGTGTTATTGTACCATACTAATTTATAGTGCCCCTTCAGTTGGAAACCAGCTGATGAGGTCATGTAATATGGTGCCGAGGTAATGGGAAGAGATAACATAAATATGTTGCAAAGATACTTGGTGGTTTTGTGACATTTAAAGGTGAAAATTGAAGGAATTTAATTCCTCGGCACTGTATGTGTGATTACGAGTAGAATACTTAAGTAAAGTGTACAAGGTTTTGAATTTTTCTTGCACATAGACTGTTGATTTTATGAATTTAATTCTGTGGAAAGTACAGTGCTTGCACTCTAAAGGAGAAATTTGGGATATTTGCTGTTTAACCCTTAAACTGTCCACACGTAGATCTACGTTCACCTGCTTAGTGCTCCGAATATTTTGAAAAAAAAGATTTTTTTTTTTAAGTGAAGAGTGCATTTTTATAAATGGTATAGGATAAAAAAAAAAATTTAGGGCCAGTACTTACCGAGATATAAACCTGTGAAGTTGAAGCTGGATGCTCACCTGCCGCTTGTAAAAGTGTTGCCAATATACCTTTTTTTCTCGTTTTTATTTTAATTTCTAGATTTTTTTATGTTCTGATAATTATAATTTATAATAGTTCTTGTGATTTCATAGCCAATCTTTGTTCTGACACTAATATTAGGTACTGAAATAGTCACAATCACACCCACAGGTGAACATTTTCACCTGCCTGGGTCATTTACTATTGTCTAGAATATATACAAATTATTTATAGGTCGCTGCAATGTTTTAGACACGCTGGAGTATACCTTGAAGCATGGTGTTATGATAACCGTCAGCAAACTGCTGACAGGCAGTGACACTTGATGAATGTGCACTCAGGGAACACTGATTTATTTGTTTTCACTGTTACACACAATGTTTGTGTCTATTTGTCTGTCTGTCTGTCTGTTTGTCTGTCTGTGTCTGTCTGTTTATCTGTCTATCTGTATGTATCTGTATGTGTCTGTCTAGCTCTGCTTATCTGTCTTTCTGTCTGCCTGTGTGCCTGGAGTATATGAAACTCCTTGAAAAGTGTCAGATAACTCTTGACAGCCCAGTGACATTTGATAAATGTCAGCAGTGCTGGAGGGAACCCTCCCTTTTTCAATGTTACACACATGTCTGTCTGTCTAGCTCTGCTTATGTCTGTCTAACTCTGCTTATCTGTCTTTCTGTCTGCCTGTGTGTGTGCCTTTCCATCTGCTTGTCTCTCAGTCTCAGAGTGCGGCTCGTAAACCAACAGGTATTATACACGATGCAGAAGTGACAATGCGTATTATTACTTGCCAGTCATGCTTATTATGTCTTATATCTACAAGCATTGTATAGCACTTTGCTTGGAATTTTTGGGTTATCCTAGGTAATTTACACTATGTATAATAACTGTACTTATGTGTACATGTGAGAGAGACAGATATAGGACAGATAGATATAGACAGACAAAGATATAGACAGACAAAGATATAGACAGACAAAGATATAGACAGACAAAGATATAGACAGACAAAGATATAGACAGACAAAGATATAGACAGACAAAGATATAGACAGACAAAGATATAGACAGACAAAGATATAGACAGACAAAGATATAGACAGACAAAGATATAGACAGACAAAGATATAGACAGACAAAGATATAGACAGACAAAGATATAGACAGACAGCCAGAGAGACAGCCAAAGCCAGCCAGCCTGCCAAATACATAAGAACATAAGAAAGAAGGAACACTGCAGCAGGTCTACTGGCCCATGCAAGGCAGGTCCATGTCACCCCCCAGCTTAGACCTATGACCCACCTAGTCAGGTAACATCCTCTGAAGGAAAGAGCATGGCATCAGACCTAGTAGCACAAGCTAGTCAGGTCCAACTCACACCCACCCACAGCCACTCATGTATTTAATGCGACATGACATCAGTGAAGCCCTGGTGTTTGCCACACTATTTGCTCTAGCTGGCACTCAATTGAACTAGTGCTCCCACAAGGTACTAAGTGATCCCAGATTTTTTTAATACTGCGCACACTGAGGGCGCAGACCCATTCTCTCATGTCTAGGCGACTCAGGCCTATCGCACTAAATTTGAAGGAATGAAAAATTAAACGTAAATCTACGTTCGGAGCAGTACGCACGCTAACGTGTATATATATATGTTTGGACAGTTTAAGGGTTAAAGGGCCCTCTAAACTATCATATCTACACGCCTCTGGCATGACAGTAATAGTGTGAAAGATAGTATTTCTTTCCTTGGGTCACCCTGCCTTGGTGGGAGATGGCCAGCATGTTGAAAAAGAAATTCATAATATAATTTTGCCACCAGGAAGTATGTGGTTTGAAATGGTCTCCTGATGGCAGAGTTCTGGCCTCTGGTGCCAACGACAACCAAGTGAACATCTGGGAGCAAGGTGCCACTACACCACTCCACACCTTCACTGATCACCAAGCTGCCATAAAGGTGAGAACAAGTACACCCACTTGTTTTACTTTCAAAACAGATGGATTGCTATTGTATTAATTTATTTTGTCTACTGTATTCTGTGCTTACCTGTTTAGTAAAAGTTTGAGTTTAATTTCAGTTGACTACTAAGTATGTATTAAGAAACATGAGTATTTTCCCTACTTAGTAACCTCTTGTAGTGACTCAGCAAGTCCTCCTTGGCCCTCTGAATTATACCTTTGGTAACTCACGCTCCATAGTCTAATTTCTATGCACTGAACTCTATGCCTAATATTCACACTAGACATTGCTCTCAAACATGACATCACCACTGACTTAGTCCTCCTTGCTGCAATATTTTAAGCATTCCTCACCCATATAAAAGTGTTAGTACTACTCTGCTCTGGTACATTACATTCTTGCCCCCCTAAATATATTTCCACAGGTCTACTCTCACTGTAGCTGCCACTAAATAATGCCTTGAGTCCTGGAGATGAGAAGTACAGTGCCTGCATTCTGAAGAAAGGGTGTTAATGTTGCAGTTTTATAACTGTAGTGTAAGCGTGCCTCTGGTAAGACAGAGATGGCATGAATGATGGTGAAAAATTTTCTTTTTCAGGCCACCCTACCTTGGTGGGAAACGGCTGATGTATTAATACAGTGGACCCTCGCTATTCGAACATTCTTCATTCCAGAATGCTGTTCAAGTGCTGTTACCAAACAAATTTATTCCCATAAGGAATGATGTAAATTAGATTAGTCCATTTCAGACCACCAAAAATACACTTATAAAAGCACTTACAGTAATATACTTACATAAAAGGGCGAGTTTGGAGTGTTCGAATAGCGAGGGTCCCCTGTACTAATAATAAAAAAAATATGTATTTGTCGCCTTTCTCAAAACATGTACCTCTAGAAGTCTACTCGACACTTTACTAATCTACCAGTTCTTAGTCTAGCACACTGTCACTGCACTCTATAATCATATCTTGTATACTTATCTACCTCATTTCTTACGTATTACCAAACCTCATTTTGTACATAATTCAGTTAGTCCTCCCTGTATCATTTACCCCTTGCCTACTATGTCATCTACAAACATTTCACTCTAACATTTTGTTCACCCACCACAAGTATTCTCTGACTTGGTGTAAACATACATTTGACAAATCCCCAGATATCTCTGACAATAAATATACTGTAATTTCCATAATCACTTCTCTGTTTTTCTTAATTTCAAAGGGTAGGGAGGCATTGGCCAGGAGAACATAGAAAAGTACAGTGGACCCCAGTGTTTCGGTCATAATTCATTCCAGAAGGCTGTTCAAGTGCCATTACCGAACGAATTTGTTCCCTTAAGGAAAAATGTAAATTAGATTAGTCCTTTCAGACCCCCTAAAATACACATACAAAAGCACTTACAATAATAAACTTACATAATTGTTCGATTTCCGAGGTGACAGAAACTTGGGGGTCCACTGTATTGTATAAAATTGTTGTTAAAGATTTATAACATCAGAATTTCCTTATTTCCTTTCCCATGTGTAACATCACAGTAAAATAGGACAGCCACAACAATATCTCACTGGTTTTTGTAAACAAAATTATGTTGTGTGTATTTAGTTATGATGTTCTGGTAATGTTCCCCCCCATCCCCAACAGGTCGGCCGTCTGCCACCGAGGCAGGGTGACCCAAAAAGAAAGAAAATCCCCAAAAAGAAAATACTTTCATCATCATTCAACACTTTCACCTCACTCATACATAATCACTGTTTTTGCAGAGGCACTCAGATACGACAGCTGAGAATAAGTCCCTCCCAGCTGTCACTATCCCAGACCCCTCCTCTAAAGTGCAGGCATTGTACTTCCCATTTCCAGGATTCAAGTCCAAGTAAATCAATTAACTGGTTTCCCTGAATCCCTTCACAAAATATTACCCTGCTCACACTCCAACAGCTCGTCAGGTCCCAAAAACCATTCGTCTCCATTCACTTCTATCTAACACGCTCACACATGCTTGCTGGAAGTCCAAGCCCCTCGCCCACAAAACCTCCTTTACCCCCTCCCTCCAACCTTTTCAAGGATGACCCCTACCTCTCCTTCCTTTCCCTACAGATTTATACGCTCTCCAAGTCATTCTACTTTGATCCATTCTCTCTAAATGACCAAACCTCCTCAGTAAACTTATTTCCCTATAATTCTTACAATCTCTTTTATCCCCCTTCCCTTTATATAAAGGAACTAGTATACATGCTTTCTGCCAATCCCTAGGTACCTTCCCTTCTTTCATATATTTATTAAACAAAAATACCAACCACTCCCTGCTTTTAACATTTCTGTCATGATCCCATCAGTTCTAGCTGCTTTACCCCCTTTCATTCTACATAATGCCTCACGCACCTCCCCCACACTCACATCCTGCTTTTCTTCATGTGTTGTTGTACACAAATAACCCGCACTTAGCAGAGAGGAGCTTACGACGATGTTTCGGTCCGACTTGGACTGTAAATGGTCCAAGTCGGACTGAAACATCGTCGTAAGCTCCTCTCTCCTATGTACAGGTATTGTTTCAGTCATGGTATTCTGCCTTTTTTTGTTATTAATGTGTTGTTGTATTTCAGGCAGTAGCTTGGTGTCCCTGGCAAAATAACCTCCTGGCTACAGGTGGTGGCACTGCTGATAGAACCATCCGTCTCTGGAACTGTACCACTGGCATCTGTCTCAAGGATGTTCAAACCAATTCTCAGGTCTGCCTCTGCGTGAATTTGTATACTATAGAATTAAATTTCTCCTTCACAGATTTGTATAATTTCTTTGAAATAGGGAATTTTTCTTAAGATTCAGAAAATAGTTCACTTCTGTGTTGCTAGAGTACTAGTCGGAGAACCAAGTGCTTTACCAGGTAAACATATACGTACCTGTATATTCTTATACCTAGGTTATATAACTGTACTGTTAAAGTTTTAAATAATAAGCAGTGATGTCTTCAAGATACTCTAAATGAGCCATTATATGTTTAATTAAGTTCTTTGTCAGTTAATTTTCATGAAAAATTAAAAAATAAAACATAGAATGGGTGGGGTTTGAACCCATGGCAAGTGGGTCCTAAAACCCCAGGCCGGTGCATAAGCCACTGGGCCAGCTGCCTACAATAAGATTCATCCAATTAGGTATATTTCTGTACACCATAGGTTAGCATGGGCCACCACTGTGACCACAAATGCAAATTTTTCAAGTGGATCTTCCACCAGCGTGGCCGGTGGTTTGTTTGCAATCATCTTAGTATGATTTTGTGATTCATGACACAACAGCAATACTTCTCTCATGTCTGTGGAAGTTCCTTTTCTTGTAGAAAGTACTTTCTACAAGAGTGATGGACTGAACACATCAATTCCAGGCTAAGGGACTGATTACTTTAAACTCCTCTCCTTACCCATTTCTGCTTTGTATTGAACTGATGAAGCCACTGTGTGGTGAAACATTTCCTTAATAAAGATTCCCATATGTTGCAAAAGTGTCTCAATCTTCAACTTGTCGGTTTTCAAAACCATTTATCACATTCAGTTCATTATCCTGACTGTTTGTCATCTTGAGCCTTCCACTGAAAAGATTGATCTTCTACTGAGTTCAGTAGACTTTGTGTCCTGGGAGGATTTGTTCAACATGGAGACTAAAAATAGGAAAGAAACTATTTTTTTGACCTGAAATTCATTTATGTAAGCATCTGATAGAGGATCTCAGTTATAGGTCAAAATGTGCAAACCTTATTTCTAATTTTTGACTTGCATGGGTTATATTGTTCCATTAGCAAGTGCTTATTACTCTGGTGCACCAACACTATTCCCAGTTGATATGTGATAGGCCTTTGTTGCCCAAGTGGGCTCTCTTAGTTGAGAACTTTTGTGATGTATCGTATTTTATGGCGTCAGACTATTTTTTTGTTTTTTTTTCCAAAATAAGTCAAAAATTTACCCAGCATCTTGGAGGCCGAAGTACCGTTTTTTTTTTTTTTTTTTTTTCCCAAAAAAATTTAGGCATTCAGAATTAGGGGAGGCATCCACGACACCGGAGTGTCTCGTTCACCGGAAATTATTACCAAGAGCCTGACTGACTTGCAGGAGGTTGATCAAGCATCTGCCACCCATTGAACTAAATGACCCATAGGTGTCTGTCTGTGTGTGTGTGTGTTATTTTTTTTTTTTATGCGCACTGGTTGTCTCCCAGCAAGGCAAGGTGACCCAAAAAAGAAACACTTTAACCGTCATTTACACTATGACGTCTTGCCAGTCTTGTCTTGCAAGACAGTGATAAAAGTTTTCTACTTGTAAAAATGCAATAAAAAATGTACTTTCAGAGGTTCTTAGATAAATATTGTACTTCAGGTGTCGTCCATATTATGGTCATCCCACTATAAGGAATTAATCTCTGGACACGGCTTCTCCAACCACCAACTGACCCTCTGGAAGTATCCCACCATGTGCAAAGTGGCAGATCTCACAGGTGAGTTAAAAGCCACAAACAATAACATTGCCTTTGACCCTTTAAAAGTTAATAAAAAAATCTTGTGTTTCATCCTGTCTAAACCACTTGAGCTCTAGTGTATTTAAAAGTGCAATATATTACTTAAAATATGACTGATTATTGATAGTCTTTTGAAATTAATTATAAAAAAGTGAGAGTTGCCTAATTAGAGGATGTTGCCAGCTTACACATCCACACTTACAACCGGGGCTTTTAGAAAGCAGTTAAGGTTTTAAAACTACCTAGCTATACCCTGTATTGTATAAAAGGTACATAATTCAAAGGGAAAAAAACTGAAATACAATTGTTTGGTCATGTAGAAATAATGGAGCGTTATAATTTGTATTTCATACAATGTGTGTGTTTACAGGTCACACTGGTAGAGTTCTAGAACTATGTTTATCACCTGACGGGCAGATGGTGGTCAGCGCGGCTGCCGACGAGACTATCCGTATGTGGAAGTGTTGGGCTGTTGACAAGAAAGATAAAAAAAAAACAAATGGCAACAAAGGTCACCCAATTTCAATGCTGGCTCGTACTATTCGTTAAAGTTGTTTGGTAGATTTGACTTTTTACTTGTTTACTTTTCTAATTTGGAACTTCCTTGGATATGTAATGTATTTTTAACATTGTTTTTAGTCTTGTTCCTTATTTACTTCCCCTGACAGGAAATTGTTACTTAGACTAGGTTTACAATGTAATAATGTTGGTAGAATTACCAACAACGTTAGGTAAAAGGACACAAGTGCAACTAATGTGACATTTTATTGTTGCAACGTTTCGCTCTCCAGGAGCTTTTATCAAGCTGTAACTACTTGACAGAGTTCCTGGAGATCAGAATGTTGCCTCAAAAAAATGTCGCATTAATTGCACGTGTCCTTTTACCTAACATAGATTTACACTAGCAAATTTTTATTAAAAAGCCACATAGAGATTGTTGGCTAGATCTGGTGAGGATATTAGATTCAAGGATGCTGCTGGATTTGTGATTCCTCAGAGATTACTTTATTCCTTGGGCAATTATGCCAGATTTCTGTGATAATGTAGTCTATTTTTTAGTCCAAGTCTAAATATAAATACAATAACATAAGCATTCCTTAGTTTTTCTTGAACATGATAGATAGGAAAGGGGGTCAGAATGATATCCTATTAAGCTGTGCATGTTATTAAAGACAAAAAAAAAAAGTCTGGAAGATAGGGAGTAGCTAAATGAGACATTTGTGTAGCATTTGGGTATCTTTATTCTGGAAACGTTTCTCCAGGCAGTGGCTTCTTCAGTCCAATACAGAGAAAGGTGGAAGATGATGAGTAGTTTGAGGTAATCAGTCAGGGACTGATTACCTCAGACTCCTTAGTCAGGGACTGATTATGTCAAATTCCTCCTCATCTTCTGTCTTTCTCTGTATTGGACTGAAGAAACCACTGCATAGCAAAACATTTCTGGAATAAAGATACCCAAATGTTGCACAGTTGTCTCATCAGTTTTGTAAACCATTTATTCACAAGATTGGGAGTAATTGCTCCTTCCCTTGCAATTAATAATCATTTCCAGCAAGAAAGATGCACATCTTCAGGAAGGTTGAAATTGCATTCTATGAAGACATCCCTGGGTCTTAACATTCAAGGTATAACTTTATCATATTATATACAGTGGACCTTCAGTTTTCGTCGATAATTCTTTCCAGAATGCTGTTCGAGTGCCGTTGCTGAACGAATTTGTTCCTATAAGGACGAATGTAAATTAGATTAGTTGTTTCAGACCCCCAAAAATACACTTAAAAAAGCACTTGCAAAAATACACTTATATAATTGTTCGAGTTGGGAGCTGGAAGAAAACCGAGGGTCCACTGTATATGCCTTTGTATTCCTTACTAAGATTGTAAAGAGTTTATAATTACCTAATTCAAGGTTTTTCTCAGTATCAGCAGTGAGAGAATTTGAGTAGTTATACTTTGAGAATATTAATTAATGCACACTTGAGTCTTTAATATACGTAGTAGGGAATATTTGGTCTATATTTCCTGTACATATATGCGTAGCCTTTAATGAATACATGTGCAGAGTTTCTTCTTCTTTTAATGCATTTTTGATAAAATAAATTTTTAACCATCATTATTATTATTATTACCCAATGTTTGATGCTGCCATCTACACTAAAAAGTTGTAATAATGAAGATAATGGTTTTAATAAATGACATAACAGTAATTTACTTGTAATAACGATATAACAGTAATTTACTTGTAATAATGATATAACAGTAATTTACTTGTAATAATGATATAACAGTAATTTACTTGTAATAATGATATAACAGTAATTTACTTGTAATAATGATATAACAGTAATTTACTTGTAATAACGATATAACAGTAATTTACTTGTAATAACGATATAACAGTAATTTACTTGTAATAATGATTGTAAAAGGAATTGCAATTAACATTTGCAATACGTGTAAATATTTTGGTTATATTAAATAAACTTTTTAGATAGGACAGTGCTGTGTGACCCAAACAAGTTTGATTTTTTTTTTTTTTGAGGGTGATGATAAGTCTCGTAAATTTACACAGCGTCTTGGAGGAAGAAGTATCGTTTACTTTTTTTTTTTTTTAATTTAGCCAGTCAGAAGCTTTAAATGTTGTTGTATCTATGATACAGAGCTTTAACCCTTAAACTGTCCACACGTAGATATACGTTCACTCGCGTAGCTGACCGAACGTAGATCTACGTTTTTTTTTCAAATGCTTTTAACCTTGCCACGATAAGCCTCAGTTGCCTAGAGATTAGAGAATGGGTCTGTGCACTCAGTGTGTGTAGTATTACAAAATGTGGGAATGACAAATAAAATGCACTCTTCATTTTAAAGAAAACTAACAATTTATTTTTTTCTCAAAATACTCGGTCAGCTACGCGAGTGAACGTATATCTATGTGTGGACAGTTTAAGGGTTAAATGTTATTGTATCTGTGATGCAGATCTTTAAATGTTTTTGTATCTGTGATACAGATCTTTAAATGTTATTGTATCTGTGATACAGAGCTTTAAATGTTATTGTATCTGTGATACAGAGCTTTAAATGTTATTGTATCTGTGATACAGAGATTTAAATGTTATTGTATCTGTGATACAGAGCTTTAAATGTTATTGTATCTGATACAGAGCTTTAAATGTTATTGTATCTGTGATACAGAGCTTTAAATGTTATTGTATCTGTGATACAGATCTTTAAATGTTATTGTATCTGTGATACAGATCTTTAAATGTTAGTGTATCTGTGATACAGAGCTTTAAATGTTATTGTATCTGTGATACAGAGCTTTAAATGTTATTGTATCTGTGATACAGATCTTTAAATGTTATTGTATCTGTGATACAGAGCTTTAAATGTTATTGTATCTGTGATACAGAGCTTTAAATGTTATTGTATCTGTGATACAGATCTTTAAATGTTAGTGTATCTGATTATGATAGAGTTTTGAATGTTTTTTACACTTTATTTCTTTTTTACTGTTATTGCTGCTGGTACATTAGTGGGTAAATTCTGTAAAGATCGTGATTGAAGCAACTTATACTGTATTATTTATTTGTATATTGTACATCCACGTGAATAATTAATTTATGATCTGTGACCCTTCAAGGGGAAGGAGGTGCCTTTAATATTGGTGAAAGCTCTTGAGGCAAGGAATTGGAGCTTCTCTTTTCTCAACTCAAACCTAATTATCTTCAATTTTCCACTCGCTGTATGATCCCTATGGGTTTAGCGCTTCCATATGAACATAATTTGGTACAGCTACAGAAGTACAGTGGAACCCCAGTGTTTGAACTTAATTGGTTCCTAGGTGGTGTTCAAATTGCAGAAAGTTCAATGTCCGAAACAGCATTTCTCATTTAGGCACATCTCCCCCTTTAATAGCCTCTTTGTTCTTAAGTATGGTACATACTGTAGATTTAGCTTATACCATACTCTATGGCAAGCCCCCAAGCTCATTTGCCACCTTCACTCTTTGAAACAAGTTCTTAGTTCAGTTGTGATTCTCAGTTTACCTCTTACCTTGATTTACACTACTGCTCATTCAGACTCGGGTTCGTTCAAACACCAAGGTTCCACCGTATTATGTGAGGTCTAGGAAGTGTACTTAGCCATGCTCAGACACTCACCACTCAGCTGTCAGAATTCATATGTTTGAACCTAATGGAGTTATACATTGTTTATTATTGCACAACCTTTGGATTCACAGCATTCAAGGGAAATCGGGTGCCTTGATGTTACCAAGGGGCTCTTAATCCAAAGGCATTTAGCTGCCCTTCTCATTCTTTGATGTAATCTGTTTGCCTTACATTTCCCATGTGCTGTGTGATTTTTGTGGGTTTCTCTCTCTCCCAGGTACACAGTAATAAAATTGAGAAGAAAGTTTGGGTTAAAGCAAAGGTAGTCAACACAGATGGAGAAATAGTTGTACAATAAGGGATGAAACGTGCTGGGATAGTGTGACTAGTGGAGGTCAACAAAGGTCTAATTCCTAATATTGTAAATAAGCAAAATGATTTACAAAGGTAGTAATTCCTATAGCCACTTACAAATTTAGAAAACTTTGATATTATAAATGCTGATTCACGAAATCGTAATGATACGATTGCAAACAAACCATACCACGGGTGGGGTTAGAACCCGCAATCAGAGTCTCAAAACTCCAGACCGTCGCGTTAGCCACTGAGCCAGCTAGCTTCAATAAGATTGATGGATGTATCTTATTGAAGCTAGCTGGCCCAGTGGCTAACGCGACAGTCTGGAGTTTTGAGACTCTTTGATTGCGGGTTCTAACCCCATCCGTGGTATGGTTTATAAATGCTGATGATGGGACACCAGAGGTGCTCATGTAACTACAAATAGGTAATCACATTTTCTTGTTTTTAGTTGTTGCAAAAACAATGAGGACACAACCTAGATGATGAAACAAGGTTTAAGGAATAGTCAAATAGAAGGTTACTAAAATTTAACCTGAGAAAACCAGTTATGAAGCTGTGGTACTTGCAGACACCAAAAATAACATCTGAGTAAAGAATAGTCACAATACTGGGACGAACACCACACAAGGGAGGTTCCTTGATGCTGGTGAGGGACTCTTGATCTAGGGAGTTGGATCTGTGCTCCAGTTCCCTGAATTAAGCCTGAATACCTTTCATCTTTCCCCCACAGGTGCTGTATAATCCTACGGGTTTAGCGCTTCCCCATGATTATAATATAATTATTGTGGGTTGCATCCTGGGCAGTGCAAGATGCATGTCCATGTGTTTATGCCTGCCAAGGAATATCACTGGTAAAATATACTAACAAGCATAGTACAGTGGACCCTCGGTTTTCGTTGAAAATTCTTTCCAGAATGCTGTTTGAGTGCCGTTACCAAACGAATTTGTTCCCATAAGGACAAATGTAAATTAGATTAGTCGTTTCAGACCCCAAACAATACGCTTATAAAAGCACTTATGAAAATACACTTGTATAATTGTTCAAGTTTGGAGGTGAACGAAAACCGAGGGTCCACTGTATGTAAATAATACAATCTGTAGTTTGCTGCATTTACTGAAGACACGTATCGTCTGTTGGACAAAATATCTTATTAGTAAATGCCCTAAACTGCATATTGTCCTAGTCACACCAGGTTTGCCAAGCAGTATACTTAAACCTAGGTATGAACAGCGCTGCATGATCCTTGTGGGTTTAGCACTTAGTTATGATTATAATAATAATGTTGGTTTAGTGCTTCTATTTGATTATAATAATAATAATAATAATAATAATGTATCTGGGTATAAGTCCACTCTTGTTGTATGGGCATATCTCTGCACCTGCTGCCTGTGTTTACCAAGCAATAAATAGTTGCCTGTTTCTTAGTTGACTTAGAGTAGCATCTTGGGTAAGGTGAGCTGAATGGTTAAATCTTTACACCTGCTGTCTTGTTCACCTAACAGCAAGCAGTTGTCTATGTGTTAGTCGATTTTAAAAGTTCACATCCTTGCTAGGGCGAGAAATATAGGCAAGTTTCCTAACACCTGTTTACCTAAGTCTATAACTACCTGAATATTAGTCGACTTGTGTGTAGCATCCTGGGCAGAGTGAGACGTAGGGGTAAGTCTAAACCTACTGCCCCTGTTCACCTACCAGAAAATAGGTATCTGGGCTATAGTTAACTGTTGCGGGTCACATCCTAGGAAAGAGCAACAAATCACTCAAATAGAAATAAGGTACACTGCTTGTGTTGTATCATTTTGAGTTTGTTGTGTTGCTGATGTTGCTCTTTTTGTATTCTAACAAAGTACAGTGGTACCTCGACTTACGATATTAATCCGTCAGAGAGGGCATATCTTAAGACGAAACAATCGTTAAACGAATCAATTTTCCCCATAAGAAATAATGGAAATAAATTTAATCCGTCCAAGACTTCCAAAAGTAGTTAAATAAAATATTTTTTAGAACTTTTTGACATTAAATAATACACAATATAATGAAGAATAACTAAATACACATGCAAATATTGTACAATAACATGTCACTTACATTTATTGAAGAGTTGTTGATGTGTGGAGGACGGGAGGAGGGGAGAAGGTGGAGTAGTATGCTAGTGTTTGGAAGGGAATCCTTCCATTAACACTGCAGGTACCAAGTTCTTTTCTGGGGTTACTGGCCTTTTTCTTTGAATGCTACACTCCCTGCATGAATGCTACACTCCCTGCATGAATGCTACACTCCCTGCATGAATGCTACACTCCCTGCATGAATGCTACACTCCCTGCATGAATGCTACACTCCCTGCATGCCTACTACACTCCCTGCATCCTTGCTACACTCCTGCATCCTTGCTACACTCCTGCATCCCTGCTACACTCCCTGCATCCTTGCTACACTCCCTGCATCCCTGCTACACTCCTTGCATCCCTGCTACACTCCCTGCATCCCTGCTACACTCTCTGCATCTTTGCTACACTCCCTGCATGCCTGCTACACTCCCTGCATGCCTGCTACACTCCCTGCATAAATGCTACACTCCCTGCATAAATGCTTCACTCCCTGCACATTCTTTACCACAGGCTTAGCACTAGGATCTTTCCTTGGACCCATGGTAGCTTATTTAGCAGTTGCAAGCACTAAAAACAGTGGAATAATGACAATATACTGGTATGAATGCGTGGGTGTGGGTGGGTGGTCGCTCTCGCTTGTAAACAATAGCACTGACGCTCCCTGGAGTGCGCGCTCAGCTGGGCGCCAAGCGGACAGGTCCGGTACGAAAGTCGTAAGACGAATCAAACATCGGATGTCGCATTCAAATTTCTTACGTTATAAAAATCGGTTATCGAATATAACGTAAGATGATAACATCGTAAGTCGAGGTACCACTGTACTCTGTGACAGATGGGGTACACAGGAATTAGCTCTACCAAGAACATAGTGAGAATAAGAGGGGATATGATCACAATTTACAAAATATTACTGGACACAGACAGGGTACACAAGAATTAGCTGTTTATAACAAAAAAGGCACAATAACGTGACTGGAACAATACACACACAACCCGCACATAGAAGAGAGGAGGTTACGACGACGTTTCGGTCCAACTTGGACCATTTACAAAGTCACCTGTCCTTTGTGTTAGTGTGACTTTGTAAATGGTCCAAGTCGGACCGAAATGTCGTCGTAAGCTCCTCTTCTATGTGCGGGTTGTGTGTGTATTAGCTGTTTAACAAGCCATCACTAGAAACTGCATACTTAAACAAGCCACTTAGATAAAGGGACCCCTCAAGGTCCCTTTATCCAAGGTTCAATGATGCCAGTGATAGGCTCTTGATTTAAGGAATTGAACCAGTGATCCCCCTTCCTTGTATCAAACCTTAATAGCTCGCTCGATCGCTAGCGCACTCAGCTCACACACTGAGGTCCGGAGATCGAATCCCCGGTACAGCTGGAAAACATTAGGACGTATTTCCTTAAGACACCTGCTGTCCCTGTTCACCCATCAGTATAAAATAGGTACCTGGGTGTTAGTCGACTGGTGTGGGTCACATCCTGGGTGTTAGTGGACTGGTGTGGGTCACATCCTGGGTGTTAGTGGACTGGTGTGGGTTGCATCCTGGGACAAAACTGACCTAATTTGTGGGAAATGCTCAGCATAACAAGCAGCTTTCTATATAGTAGTATGTCATTGATGTCAGCTATAGTCTGTATACCTTGTACATGTACTGGTAGTAAATAAAGATATTTTTTTTTTTCAAGTCGGCCGTCTGCCACCGAGGCAGGGTGACCCAAAAAGAAAGAAAATCCCCCAAAAGTAAATACTTTCATCAATCTTCAACACTTTCACCTCACTCATACATAATCATTGTCTTTGCAGAGGCGCTCAGATACGACAGCTGAGAATAAGTCCCTTCCAAATGTCACTATTCCAGACCTCCCCTTTAAAGTGCAGGCATTGTACTTCCCATTTCCAGGACTCAAGTCCAAGTAAATCAATTAACTGGTTTCCCTGAATCCCTTCACAAAATATTACCCTGCTCACACTCCAACAGCTTGTCAGGTCCCAAAAACCATTCGTCTCCATTCACTACTATCTAACATGCTCACACATGCTTGCTGGAAGTCCAAGCCCCTCGCCCACAAAACCTCCTTTACCCCCTCCCTCCAACCTTTTCGAGTACGACCCCTACTCCGCCTTCCTTTCCCTACAGATTTATAAGCTCTCCAAATCATTCTACTTTGATTCATTCTCTCTAAATGACCAAACCACCTCAACAACCCCTCTTCAGCCCTCTGACAAATACTTTTAGTAACTCCACACCTTCTCCTAATTTCCACACTCCGAATTTTCTGCATAATATTTACACCACACATTGCCCTTAGACAGGACATCTCCACTGCCTCCAGCCTCCTCCTCGCTGCAGCATTTGCAACCCATGCTTCACACCCATATAAGAGTGTTGGTACCACTATACTTTCGTACATTCCCTTCTTTGCCTCCATGGATAACGTTTTTTTGTCTCCACAGATACCTCAACGCACCACTCACCTTTTTTCCTTCATCAATTCTATGGTTAACCTCATCCTTCATAAACCCATCCGCTGACAAGTAAACTCCCAAATATCTGAAAAATTTTAAATTTCTTTATAATCCCTCTCTCCAATGAGATATCCCAAATTTTTTTTATTTAAATCGTTTGATACCCTCATCACCTTATTTATCTATGTTTTACTTTCAACTTTCTACCTTTACACACTCCCCCCAAACTCGTCCACTAACCTTTGCAACTTTTCTTTAGAATCTCCCCTAAGCACAGTTTTCATCAGCAAAAAATAAAATGTGGTAACTCCCCTTTTTCATTTAATTCCCCATAATTTAATCCCCCCCCTCTCCCCAAAAACCCTAGCTTTCTTCTTTTTCAACCCCTCTATAAATATTTAAAACCATCTGGGCATTACAC
>WNWK01016500.1:0-44778 GCA_009830355.1 Cherax destructor
GGAGGGCGAAACGTCTACAATAACGATACCCAGATGTTGAACATGTGTCTAATTATTACAGGGAGACGGATATTAATAAGGTCCTGAGGATATCCGTCCAAGAAAGAACTCGAAATAGTGGATTCAGATTGGATAAGTTTAGATTTACAAGGAATATAGTAAAGTATTGGTTGGAAATAGTGTAGGTGATGAGTGGAACAGTCTGACTAGTAGAGTTATTGTAGCTAAAACCTTCGGTAGCTTCAAATTTAGGTTAAATAACTACATGAGAGAGAGGGGTTGGATGTGAGTGGGACTTGCACATGAGTTAATAAGATTACAGATAAATTAGACACTTGGGTATGTTTGTTGTAGTAACGTTAGGGCACACAGCGGCTCTATCACCATCATCTTAGTAACGTTAAGGCACACAGCGGCTCTATCACCATCATCTTAGTAACGTTAAGGCACACAGCGGCTCTATCACCATCATCTTAGTAACGTTAAGGCACACAGCGGCTCTATCACCATCATCTTAGTAACGTTAAGGCACACAGCGGCTCTATCACCATCATCTTAGTAACGTTAAGGCACACAGCGGCTCTATCACCATCATCTTAGTAACGTTAAGGCACACAGCGGCTCTATCACCATCATCTTAGTAACGTTAAGGCACACAGCGGCTCTATCACCATCATCTTAGTAACGTTAAGGCACACAGCGGCTCTATCACCATCATCTTAGTAACGTTAAGGCACACAGCGGCTCTATCACCATCATCTTAGTAACGTTAAGGCACACAGCAGCTCTATCACCATCATCTTAGTAACGTTAAGGCACACAGCGGCTCTATCACCATCATCTTAGTAACGTTAAGGCACACAGCGGCTCTATCACCATCATCTTAGTAACGTTAAGACACACAGCGGCTCTATCACCATCATCTTACTCCGTGGCCATCACCATCATCTTACTCCGTGGCCATCACCATCATCTTCGTGGCCATCACTATCATCTTACTCCGTGGCCATCACCATCATCTTACTCCGTGGCCATCACTATCATCTTACTCCGTGGCCATCACCATCATCTTACTCCGTGGCCATCACCATCATCTCACTCCGTGGCCATCACCATCATCTTACTCCGGGGCCATCACCATCATCTTACTCCGTGGCCAACACCATCATCTTACTCCGTGGCCATCACCATCATCTTACTCCGTGGCCAACACCATCATCTTACTCCGTGGTCATCACCATCATCTTACTCCGTGGCCATCACCATCATCTTACTCCGTGGCCATCACCATCATCTTACTCCGGGGCCATCACCATCATCTTACTCCGTGGCCATCACCATCATCTTACTCCGGGGCCACCAACATCATCTTACTCCGTGGCCAACACCATCATCTTCGTGGCCATCACCATCATCTTACTCGGGGCCATCACCATCATCTTACTCCGTGGCCAACACCATCATCTTTGTGGCCATCACCATCATCTTACTCGTGGCCATCACCATCATCTTCGTGGCCATCACTATCATCTTACTCCGTGGCCATCACCATCATCTTACTCCGTGGCCATCACTATCATCTTACTCCGTGGCCATCACCATCATCTTACTCCGTGGCCATCACCATCATCTTACTCCGTGGCCATCACCATCATCTTACTCCGGGGCCATCACCATCATCTTACTCCGTGGCCAACACCATCATCTTACTCCGTGGCAATCACCATCATCTTACTCCGTGGCCATCACCATCATCTTACTCCGTGGCCATCACCATCATCTTACTCCGGGGCCATCACCATCATCTTACTCCGTGGCCAACACCATTATCTTACTCCGGGGCCATCACCATCATCTTACTCCGTGGCCATCACCATCATCTTACTCCGGGGCCATCACTATCATCTTACTCCGGGGCCATCACCATCATCTTACTCCGTGGCCATCACCATCATCTTACTCCGGGGCCATCACCATCATCTTACTCCGTGGCCAACACCATCATCTTCGTGGCCATCACCATCATCTTACTCCGTGGCCATCACCATCATCTTCGTGGCCATCACCATCATCTTACTCCGGGGCCATCACCATCATCTTACTCCGTGGCCAACACCATCATCTTTGTGGCCATCACCATCATCTTACTCCGTGGCCATCATCATCATCTTACTCCGTGGCCATCACCATCATCTTACTCCGGGGCCATCACCATCATCTTACTCCGGGGCCATCACCATCATTTTCGTGGCCATTACCATCATCTTACTCCGGGGCCATCACCATCATCTTACTCCGTGGCCATCACCATCATCTTCGTGGCCATCACTATCATCTCACTTCGTGGCCAACACTGGAAATAAACAGGGCAAATATTTTTGTTAACTGGGTTTGAGAAGGACTTGCCTAGTATGGGGCCAGTAGGCCTGCTGCAGTGTTCCTCCAATCTAATGTATTCTTGTTCAAGAGTCCTCCTCTTGTTCTTCTGGTGGTGTTCTTCAGTGTCAGTACTCTTGATCAAGAGTGTTCTTGTTCTTCAGTGTCAGTACTCTTGATCAAGAGTGTTCTTGTTCTTCATTGTTAGTACTCTTGATCAAGAGTGTTCTTGTTCTTCAGAGTGAACACTCTTAATCAAGAGTGTTCTTGTTCTTCAGTGTCATTACTCTTGATCAAGAGTGTTCTTGTTCTTCAGACTCAGTACTCTTGATAACAGTGTTCTTGTTCTTCAGAGTCAGTACTCTTGATCAAGAGTGTTCTTGTTCTTCAGGTTGTCGGGTTCTTTAGAGTCAGTACTCTTGATCAACAGTGTTCTTGTTCTACAGGTTGTCGTGTTCTTCCGAGTCAGTTCTCTTGATCAAGAGTGTTCGTGTTCTACAGGTTGTCGCGTTCTTCAGAGTAAGTACTCTTGATCAAGGGTGTTCTTGTTATTTAGAGTCAGTACTCTTGATCAGGAGTGTTCTTGTTCTTCAGTGTTAGTACTCTTGATCAAGAGAGTTTTTGTTCATCAGGTTGTCGTGTTCTTCAGAGTCAGTACTCTTGATCAAGAGTGTTCTTGTTCTTTAGTTTCAGTACTCTTGATCAAGAGTGTTCTTGTTCTTCAGTGTCAGTACTCTTGATCAAGAGTGTTCTTGTTCTTCAGTGTCAGTACTCCTGATCAAGAGTGTTCTTGTTCTTCAGGTTGTCGTGTTCTTCAGTGTCAGTACTCTTGATCAAGAGTTTTCTTGTTCTTCAGTGTCAGTACTCTTGATCAAGAGCGTTCTTGTTCTTCAGAGTCAGTACTCTTGATCAAGAGTGTTCTTGTTCTTCAGGTTGTCGTGTTCTTTAGAGTCAGTACTCTTAATCAAGAGTGTTCTTGTTCTACTGGTTGTCGTGTTCTTTAGAGTCAGTACTCTTAATCAAGAGTGTTCTTGTTCTACAGGTTGTCGTGTTCTTCAGAGTCAGTACTCTTCATCAAGAGTGTTCTTGTTCTACAGGTTGTCACGATCTTCATAGTCAGTACTCTTGATCAAGAGTGTTCTTGTTCTTTAGAGTCAGAACTCTTGATAAAGAGAGTTCTTGCTCTTCAGTGTCAGTACTCTTGATCAAGAGTGTTCTTGTTCTTCAGGTTGTTGTGTTCTCTAGAGTCAGTATTCTTGATCAAGAGTGTTCTTGTTGTTTAGAGTCAATACTCTTGATCAACAGTGTTCCTGTTCTTCAGGTTGTTGTGTTTTCTAGAGTCAGTATTCTTGATCAAGAGTGTTCTTGTTCTTTAGAGTCAATACTCTTGATCAAGAGTGTTCCTGTTCTTCAGTGTCAGTACTCGTGATCAAGAGTGTTCTTGTTCTTCAGTGTCAGTACTCTTGATCAAGAGTGTTCTTGTTCTTCAGGTTGTCGTGTTCTTCAGGTTACGTCAACGCCTCGGCCGTGGCTCTTCTTGCCTTCCTCTTCCTCCTCAACATTGTCCAGGTGAGAACTTACTCTTGCTTGTGCTCTTGATCCATCAAAGTCAAGTTAATCTTCAATGGCTTTGAAATTTATTCTTCCTCTCGCTTTTCTTTCTTATATTTCTCTTCATCTTCTCTTCTTCTTCTCTTCTTTTTCGTCTTCTTCTTCTTTCTATTTCTCTACCTCTTCTTCCTCTTTCTCTTCGTCTCCTTTCTCTTCCTCTTCAATCAATCATCATCGAGATTTCATAACTTTCTCAATGACGCAATAGTAATTAACCAATAGCAATCCACCTTATTTTATATCTATTTTGTATTAATTTCTATCTAGTACCTTTCTATTCTCTATGAATTTTCTATCAGTTTCTTTGTATTTTATATCTATTTTATATTTTATATTTATTAATTAATTTATATCTGTTTTGTATCTACTTTCTATCTATTGCATAATCTATTTTCTATCTGCCGTATAATACCTGTTATAAATCGCACTCGGACGTAAGTTGCACTCAGCACTAAGTCGCACTCGGCAATAAGACGCATTCGTCAATAAGACGCTCTTAGCCATAAGACGCACTCGACCATAAGGCGCACTCGGCCATAAGTCGCACTCGGCCATAAGACGCATTCGTCCATAAGATGCACTCAGCCATAAGATGCATTCGTCCATAAGATGCACTCAACCATAAGACGCATTCGTCCATAAGACGCACTCGGCCATAAGACAGACTCGGCCATGTGTCATAAGGGGTAGTATTTTTAGGCCTCGAAGATGGGAATTTTTTAGATTTTGACAGGGAAGTGGCTAGTTTATTGTGCACCCCATATCCATCCTGCGGACGGTAGGGCAAGAGCATATGAATACACAAAAGGCCCAGGAACTAGGCCCAAAAAATGTTAACACTTAACTTTCACAAGCAAATTTGGGAAATTTGCTTAATGCATTTGATATCTTATATTCATTAATAAGATATCTTGACATGTCACATCGGTTATTATACTATCTCTATATTCCTCAATATTTAAGCACATAGTGTTCAAGACAGTGACCACAGGGCTGACCACATACTTTGCATTTGGTTTGATCATCATCTGTGTGTCTGCCAAACTGCCAGAAATACTTCCAACTAAGCCTAAGCCTGGCCACTACAACATCAGTCAGTACTTGTTACCAAGCCTAAGCCTGGCCACTACAACATCAGTCAGCTCTTGCAACCAAGCCTAAGCATGGCCACTACAACATCAGTCAGTACTTGTAACTAAGCCTAAGTCTGGCAACTACAACATCAATAAGTACTTCTAACCAAGCCTAAGCCTGGCCACTGCAACATCAGTCAGTGCTTGTAACTAAGCCTGGCCATTACAATATCAGTCAGTACTTGTAACTAAGCCTACGCCTGGCCACTACAACATCAGTCAGTACTTGTAACAAAGCCTAAGCCTGGCCACTATATCAGTCAGAGCTTGTAACCAAACCTAAGCCTGGCCACTACAACATCAGTCAGTACTTGTAACTAAGCCTAAGCCTGGCCACTACATCAGTCAGTGTTTGTAATCAAACCTAAGCCTGGCCACTACAACATCAGTCAATACTTGTAACTAAGCCTAAGCCTGGCCACTACAACATCAGTCAGTACTTGTAACCAAGCCTAGGTCTGGCCACTACAACATCAGTCAGTACTTGTAACTAAGCCTAAGCCTGGCCACTACAACATCAGTCAGTACTTGTAACCAAGCCTAGGTCTGGCCACTACAACATCAGTCAGTACTTGTAACTAAGCCTAAGCCTGGCCACTACAATATCAGTCAGTACTTGTAATTAAGCCTAAGCCTGGCCACTACAACATCAGTCAGTGCTTGTAACCAAGCCTAAGCCTGGCCACTACAACATCAGTCAGTACTTGTAACCAAGCCTGGCCACTACAACATCAGTCAGTACTTGTAACCAAGCCTAAGCCTGGCCACTACAACATCAGTCAGTGCTTGTAACTAAGCCTAAGCCTGGCCACTACAACATCAGTCAGTACTTGTAACCAAGCCTAAGCCTGGCCACTACAACATCAGTCAGTACTTGTAACTAAGCCTAAGCCTCGCCACTACAACATCAGTCAGTACTTGTAACTAAGCCTATGCCTGGCCACTACAACATCAGTCATTGCTTGTAACCAAGCCCAAGCCTGGCGACTACAACATCAGTCAGTACTTGTAACCAAGCCTAAGCCTGGCCACTACAACATCAGTCAGTGCTTGTAACTAAGCCTAAGCCTGGCCACTACAACATCAGTCAGTACTTGTAACTAAGCTTGGCCACTAAAACATCAACAGTACTTGTAACTAAGCCTATGCCTGGCCACTACAACATCAGTCATTGCTTGTAACCAAGCCCAAGCCTGGCCACTACAACATCAGTCAGTACTTGTAACTAGGCCTGTCCACTAAAACATCAACAGTACTTGTAACTAAGCCTAATCCTGGCCACTACAACATCAGTCATTGCTTGTAACCAAGCCTAAGCCTGGCCACTACAACATCAGTCAGTACTTGTAACTAAGCCTAAGCCTTGCCACTACAACATCAGTCAGTACTTGTAACTAAGCCTAAGCTTTGCCAATACAACATCAGTCAGTACTTGTAACTAAGCCTAAGTCTGGCCACTACAACATCAATCAGTACTTCTAACCAAGCTTAAGCCTGGCCACTACAACATCAGTCGGTACATTTAACTAAGCCTGGCCACTACAACATCAATCAGTACTTCTAACCAAGCCTAAGCCTGGACACTACAACATCAGTCAGTACTTGTAACTAAGCCTAAGCCTGGCCACTACAACATCAGTCAGTGCTTGTAACTAAGCCTAAGCCTGGCCACTACAACATCAGTCAGTGCTTGTAACTAAGCCTAAGCCTGGCCACTGCAACATCAGTCAGTACTTGTAACCAAGCCTAAGCCTGGCCACTACAACATCAGTCAGTACTTGTAACTAAGCCTAAGCCTCGCCACTACCACATCAGTCAGTACTTGTAACTAAGCCTAAGCCTAGTCACTACAATATCAGTCAGTCCGTACATTGCAAGTTGCTCCTTAACCGTACTTATCTACGTTCATGCTATCATAGTGGGTTATAGATATACTCAGGCTTCTGACTGCATTCCAATAACATTCAGTTTCATTACGTCTCTCCTAATATTATTCTTAATGCTAAACACAGATACACCAAAGTTGTATTCTACATTCTTCTACTGAGTACTTTTCAACTTCATCCTGAAAGAGTAATCAAATGTTTGAGGGAATTCATAACAATTGTATATTAATTCATTTTCCCGGATTTTTGAGAAACTATACCTGACTTCTCCAATGATCATGTTCTTAGAGTTATTATGTAATAATCATAGAGTCAAGCTCAGTGTCATTAGTTAACTTTAGCGCCATTAGGATGGCAAACAATTCAGTGTCCAGTGTAGACGCCGCCAAGTTGTTAATTCTTATGACTAACTCAACAAACTTGTTATCGCTCTTATCTTGAGAGGTGGCAACAAGAGCAGATGCAGCCCTGCCAGAAGACTCCTGTTTAGATCCATCAGTGTATATAACTTGTGATAACTTATTACTACCAGCTAGGCGAGAAATTTCTTCTTGAGCAGTTGCTTTAACAAGTGATTTAAGGAAGGGATTACTAGCAATGAGCTTCTTGGGAGGGACTTGCAGGTATGTGATATTAAATGAACACATCTTCCATGGAGGGTGAAATGCTCTTGTTGCCTACAGTGATACAATTCATGCAGGTTACAAAACTTAATATAATTGCATGTTTTCACTACCCATTTAGATCTGTGTATTTAAATAACAAAAAAGGCACAATACCGTGACTGGAACAATACACACACATCCCGCACATGGAAAAGAGGAGCTTACGACGACGTTTCGGTCCGATTTCGACCATTTACAAAGTCACACTAACACACAGGACAGGTGGAAGGGGTTATATATAGGCAGGCAGACAAGGGAGGGCACAAGAAAGTGGTGGAGGGGTAATAGTGGAAGTAATAGTGGTAGTGGAAGTAGTAGTAGTGGAGTCAGTCATATTCTAGGAAAGAAGCATTGCAATGAAGCTGGCGGCCGGACCGAAACGTCGTCGTAAGCTCCTCTTTCTATGTGCGGGTTGTGTGTGTATTTACTTCTAGACATTTAGTAAGATTCATTGTGACAGTGTCAGGTTCATTTCTTAACATTCTAATATCAAGTACAGTGTTAATCTCAATAATCCTATCACTGACACTAGAAATACTAAGCTCCTTCCTCATATTAAGAAACTTGGCTTTATCAATACAATACAAGGACATAATGTGAAGATTGTATACACATATATATATATATATATATATATATATATATATATATATATATAATATATATATATATATATATATATATATATATATATATATATATATATATAGTCTTGAAGAAACTGAAGCACAGGCGAGAAGGTTATCACTTATATACTGGCGTCCGATGAGGGAGGTGCAGCAGGTGAAGGTATTGTCATAGGTAGATGGAATTGGATCACACCCAAGGGATGGACCAAGAGAAAATAAGAAGGTTTTGGAGATGTCCTGTGTACCAAGATTCATGCTTGTTATAGATTATTCAAGATTACTGTCATTTCCCCACCAACTTCAAGATAACTGTGATCTTCACCAACCTCATCATTACAGTGATCTTCACCAACTTCAAGATTACTGTGATCTTCACCAACTTCTAGATAATTGTGATCTTCACCAACTTCATCATTAAAGTGATCTCCACTAACTTCAAGATAACTGTGATCTTCACTAACTTTTAGATAATTGTGATCTTCACCAACTTCATCATTAAAGTGATCTTCACCAACTTCAAGATAACTGTGATCTTCACCAACTTCAAGATAACTGTGATCTTCACCAACTTCAAGATAACTGTGATCTTCACCAACTTCATCATTAAAGTGATCTTCACCAACTTCAAGATAACTGTGATCTTCACCAACATCAAGATTACTGTGATCTTCACCAACTTCAAGATTACAGTGATCTTCACCAACTTCAAGATTACTGTGATCTTCACCAACTTCAAGATTACTGTGATCTTCAACTTCAAGATTACTGTGATCTTCACCAACTTCAAGATTACTGTGATCTTCACCAACTTCAAGATAACTGTGATCTTCACCAACTTCAAGATAACTGTGATCTTCACCAACTTCAAGTTTACTGTGATCTTCATCAACTTCAGGATAACTGTGATCTTCACCAACTTCTAGATAATTGTGATCTTCACCAATTTCAAGATTACTGTGATCTTCACCAACTTCTAGATAATTGTGATCTTCACCAACTTCTAGATAATTGTGATCTTCACCAACTTCAAGATTACTGTGATCTTCACCAACTTCTAGATAATTGTGATCTTCACCAACTTCATCATTAAAGTGATCTCAACAAACTTTATGATAACTGTGATCTTCATCAACTTTTAGATAATTGTGATCTTCACCAACTTCATCATTAATGTGATCTTCACCTACTTCAAGATAACTGTGAACTTCACCAACTTCAAGATAACTGTGATCTTCACCAACTTCAAGATAATTGTGACCTTCACCAACTTCAAGATAACTGTGATCTTCATCAACTTTTAGATGATTGTGATCTTCACCAACTTCATCATTAAAGTGATCTTCACTTACTTCAAGATAACTGTGATCTTCAACAACTTCAAGATAACTGTGATCTTTATAACGATGTGTTATTTGGCGTTGTGGAGAGCGGGTATGTAATGATAAGGCTTCGGAGGCTTCTTACTTTATTTGTATAAAGGTGCGAGTACACAGGCTGTGTCTCTGTGGCCATGGCCAAGGGCCATGCCTTGTCGGGGGAGACGAGTTAGGCCTGTTGACTGACTGAAGTTTGGGCGCCAAGAGAGAGAGAGGCAGGGGTGAGGCAGACTCACATGGGTATGCCTACAGGCTTGCCCTGTGGCAGAATACTATGGGAACTAGCATGACACGAAATATGAACTCAGCTGGCAGACAGCATGGGCTGTCTATGCAGACAGCAAGGCTGTCTACATCGCTCGGACACGCACCCATGGTCGTCCCGACCATGAATGGCATTAAAAAAAACTCGGGTCTCTCTCTCGCAAGAACAGGTCACAGAACACGTAAGAAAAATACATATATACATAAACATATGGACATAGAAAAAAAAACTCCCTCCAGAGAGGGAAGAAAAAAACGGTGTGCTTCGTGGTCTAAGGCAGTGAGTGTCCTTCCTGCGTCTGGATACATACTGCAACACGGGAGACAGCTGTGGCTGAGCTGCGACGTAACAGGGTACGATCTCCTCTGGGATGTGAAGCAGACATCGTAGTAGTCGTTGCAGGGGTTCACTCAACCTGGGCCACAACTGCTGGTGCTCTCGAGTGAGGCGTCGTCAGTAGTCGCAACAGGACAGGACTGGCAAGCGACTCAGGAGGACATTCCTCGACTGGTACTGTCGCTGGAGCTGTCGCTGCTGGCGAGTGTGGAGTGAGTCGTGACAGGGACGACTCGGCGAAACATCTTGAGGTCGTAACAGCATACACCATACTGCAGTGAGTGGGCTAGCAGTCAAAGTGACATCAACTTTGTGCAGGCTGCTCACTGAAGCTGTGACACGAGACTGACAGTCGCCTGCCAACAGGCTTAACTGCGGCTTGGCGAGTGACATCTCTCGACAGTAGAAGTTACAGCAGAGTGCAGTGTAAGCGTCCCCAGACTGGTCATCTGCAATAACTGGACTGACGGTCTTGGAGGTGAAGTGGAACGGTCTCGATGGGAGAATCGTCGCGGGTACGATTCAGCAAAGGCATCTACGAGCGGCGAACAATAAGAGCTTTCTGTACAAGGCGCTCGAACGCTCGTAATTGACGCCTGGACTGACAAATGTCAGCTGTCAAGCGCGCGGGGCGCTGGTCACACCGGGTGACAAAGTAACACACAGGTGCTATATAGGACACACGAGAAACTGCACACATACTGCACATGTGGTACAACATGGCTTACTAGCAAATGACGCTTTTCTGTATAAAAATCGTCACTAAGTAATACACGAACATGTGAGAACACTGACTGAGACGAATACTGAACACTCGACTTATATCTTCTCTCAAACTTCTCGACAATAATGAAAATAAAATGCACACGGTGAAACTACAGCACTCGGGACATCATGTGGGTGATATCAGGCGTGACATCGCGAGTGATGTCAGCAGACGTCGCGAGGAACGTCAGGCAACATCGTGGGTGACGTCGCGAGGTGACGTTCTGGAGTGACATGATGATGGATGTCATGGGGTGACATCGCGAAGTGACATCAGTGGAGTGACGTCCTGGAGTCGGCAGCATCGTGACGTCAGCAGCATGGTGGTGACGTCATGGGTTGATGTAGGCGCAGACCCACACGGGGTCACACGTGGCTTCGAGTGGCCTCACACTCGGATACACAGTTCTGGCAAGAATTTACAAGGAAATTCACAGAAAACAGCATAGAGGGAGTGGGCAGTGAGTGGTGTATGGTGTGTGGCGGCGTACACTAGGGCGGGTGTATATGGTGAGAGACAGGGCCGCGCGCCCACCTCCCTCACCCACAACACAGGAGACACGCTCACACTGGGAAATCACCACAAACTCACCTCTGAAGTGCTGAAATAGCAGTGCTGAGCTGAACAACAACAGAAGAACATGCTGGCAAGGCTGAGCACGTGACTGAGAAACAGCATGGGACGCTGTGGCGTGAAGTCAGTGACGCCATTTCTCGGAGAATTAGACAAATTTCGGCCTGAATCCTGCTTGTACCTGTGTCTGGATGCTGAGATTTGCAGACACGACATCAGGTTAACTCGTTGAGAGACGGATGCTTCTTGTAGAGACTGATGAAGTGGTAGATAACTTCAGTCCTCTTCCTCCCCTCGCAGGCAAACACATCAGCTGCGAGGCACCGCTGTCACCATTTATAACGATGTGTTATTTGGCGTTGTGGAGAGCGGGTATGTAATGATAAGGCTTCAGAGGCTTCTTACTTTATTTGTATAAAGGTGCGAGTACACAGGCTGCGTGTCTGTGGCCATGGCCAAGGGCCATGTCTTTTCGGGGGAGACGAGTTAGGCCTGTTGACTGACTGAAGTTTGGGCGCCAAGAGAGAGAGAAGCAGGGGTGAGGCAGACTCACATGGGTATGCCTACAGGCTTGCCCTCTGGCGGAATACTATGGGAACTAGCATGGCACGAAATATGAACTCAGCTGGCAGACAGCATGGGCTGTCTATGCAGACAGCAAGGCTGTCTACATCTTCACCAACTTCATCTTTAAAGTGATCTTCACCAACTTCAAGATAACTGTGATCTTCACCAACTTCAAGATTACTGTGATCTTCACCAACTTCAAGATAACTGTGATCTTCACCAACTTCAAGATAACTGTGATCTTCACCAACTTCAAGATTACTGTGATCTTCACCAACTTCAAGATAACTGTGATCTTCACCAACTTCAAGATAACTGTGATCTTCACCAAATTCAAGATTACTGTGATCTTCACCAACTTCAAGATAACTGTGATCTTCACCAAATTCAAGATTACTGTGATCTTCACCAACTTCAAGATTACTGTGATCATCACCAACTTCAAGATTACTGTGATCTTCACCAACATCTAGATAATTGTGATCTTCACCAACTTCAAGATTACTGTGATCTTCACCAACTTCTAGATAATTGTGATCTTCACCAACTTCTAGATAATTGTGATCTTCACCAACTTCAAGATTACTGTGATCTTCACCAACTTCTAGAAAATTGTGATCTTCACCAACTTCATCATTTAAGTGATCTTCACCAACTTCAAGATAACTGTGATCTTCACTAACTTCAAGATAACTGTGATCTTCACCAACTTCATCATAAAAGTGATCTTCACCAACTTCAAGATAACTGTGATCTTCACCAACATCAAGATAACTGTGATCTTCACCAACATCAAGATAATTGTGATCTTCACCAACTTCAAGATAACTGTGATCTTCACCAACTTCAAGATAACTGTGATCTTCACCAACTTCAAGATAACTGTGATCTTCACCAACATCAAGATAACTGTGATCTTCACCAACTTCAAGATAACTGTGATCTTCACCAACTTCAAGATAACTGTGATCTTCACCAACATCAAGATAACTGTGATCTTCACCAACTTCAAGATAACTGTGATCTTCACCAACTTCAAGATAACTGTGATCTTCACCAACTTCAAGATAACTGTGATCTTCACCAACTTCAAGATAACTTTGATCTTCACCAACTTCAAGATAACTGTGATCTTCACCAACTCCAAGATAACTGTGATCTTCACCAACTTCAAGATAACTGTGATCTTCACCAACATCAAGATAACTTTGATCTTCACCAACATCAAGATAACTTTGATCTTCACCAACTCCAAGATAACTGTGATCTTCACCAACTTCAAGATAACTGTGATCTTCACCAACATCAAGATAACTGTGATCTTCACCAACTTCAAGACTGAGGGACTGATTACCTCTTCTTTTTTTGTGTACAATTCAACATTCTTCACATTACGTCCTTGTAGTGATCAAGTCACTGACTGGTGATCAAGTCAATGACTTGTGATCAAGTCACTGACTGGTGATCAAGTCACTGACTGGTGATCAAGTCACTGACTGGTGATCAAGTCACTGACTGGTGTTTAAGTCACTATCTGGTGATCAAGTCACTGGCTGGTGATCAAGTCACTGACTGGTGATCAAGTCACTGGCTGGTGATCAAGTCACTGGCTGGTGATCAAGTCTCTGACTGGTGATCAAGTCACTGACTGGTGATCAAGTCACTGGCTGGTGATCAAGTCACTGGCTGGTGATCAAGTCACTGGCTGGTGATCAAGTCTCTGACTGGTGATCAAGTCACTGACTGGTGATCAAGTCACTGGCTGGTGATCAAGTCACTGACTGGTGATCAAGTCACTTGCTGGTGATCAAGTCTCTGACTGGTGATCAAGTCACTGACTGGTGATCAAGTCACTGGCTGGTGATCAAGTCTCTGACTGGTGATCAAGTCACTGGCTGGTGATCAAGTCACTGGCTGGTGATCAAGTCTCTGACTGGTGATCAAGTCACTGGCTGGTGATCAAGTCACTGGCTGGTGATCAAATCACTGACTGGTGATCAAGTCACTGGCTGGTGATCAAGTCACTGACTGGTGATCAAGTCACTGGCTGGTGATCAAGTCACTGGCTGGTGATCAAGTCTCTGACTGGTGATCAAGTCACTGGCTGGTGATCAAGTCACTGGCTGGTGATCAAGTCTCTGACTGGTGATCAAGTCACTGGCTGGTGATCAAGTCACTGACTGGTGATCAAGTCACTGGCTGGTGATCAAGTCACTGGCTGGTGATCAAATCACTGACTGGTGATCAAGTCACTGACTGGTGATCAAGTCACTGGCTGGTGATCAAGTCACTGACTGGTGATCAAGTCACTGGCTGGTGATCAAGTCACTGGCTGGTGATCAAATCACTGACTGGTGATCAAGTCACTGACTGGTGATCAAGTCACTGGCTGGTGATCAAGTCACTGGCTGGTGATCAAATCACTGACTGGTGATCAAGTCACTGACTGGTGATCAAGTCACTGGCTGGTGATCAAGTCACTGGCTGGTGATCAAATCACTGACTGGTGATCAAGTCACTGGCTGGTGATCAAGTCACTGACTGGTGATCAAGTCACTGGCTGGTGATCAAGTCACTGGCTGGTGATCAAGTCACTGGCTGGTGATCAAGTCACTGACTGGTGATCAAGTCACTGACTGGTGATCTTACCTTTTTTTTCATTTTATTCACTATTTTTTACTCATATTTTTTCGTTTTGATTATTTTTATTTATTAATTTTCTTCATTTTCATGATTTTAATTGTTATTATTATTTTTTCATTATTTTCATTATTCTATTCATTCATTATTTTCATTGTTACCTTTTTTCATTATTATCATTAATTTTACGTATTATTTCAATGCGACTTATGGCCCGTATTTACTCTCTATATTTAGGAGCGGTGGGGGGGGGGAGGGGTGTGTTGTTATATACGAGTATAAGACGCGTTTATTTAGGGATAACTGCGACTTACCGCCGGTGATATACGGTATTTACTATCTATTTACTTTCTATTTTCTATCTATTATGACTATATCTATTTTTTATATTTATTGGCAAATTGTAGTGTTTTATTTGTGTATTAATTAGTAATAATTATAATAATTGAAAGAAATTAACCTGATTAGGAGTAATTAACATAATTAAGAGTAATTAACATGTTTATGATTACTAACATAATTAAGAATAATTAATATAATAAAGAATTATTAATATAATTAAGAATTATTAATATAATTAATAAATATTAATATAATTAATATGATTTAGATTAATTGCCATAATTATTAATTAGCATAAGATTTAATTACCATATTTAACAATAATTACCATAATAAAAGAGTAATGAATATAATTAGGAATAATTATTATAATTAAGAGTATTATTAAGAGTAGTAATATCAATTATTTCCATAAATAAGTAATTTACCTTGAAATTAAAAAAAATCTGGATTTTTTAGAATTTTTACCATTAAAAATAAATTCCAGTAGTTTTTTCTATAAAGTATTTTAGAGTGACAATTAGTAGATAATTTAGAACTAAATAAAAATGTATTTTTTAGATTATCAGTTATCAATTACATTAATTTTGCACCCATCTAAACAATAATTTCTTAAAATTGAGTTTATTTAAGTCGTAGTTTCTATATTATTTTCAAAATCTTATTATATTGTTCATTTTAATTCAAAATTTTCATTCATGGTGACTAATTATCTCTTTACTGATCTATATATCTAACTCTAATTTTCAACTGAGTTTTTCTCAAAAAATTTATTCTATTGCACTGTCCTCAAAATCTTATTTTCTAAATCTAGTGGTTTTTCAAATTCAATTCTCAGTGTCCAGTGATCCGTGTGTACCAAGTGGGTTGTCACTGGGAGTTAAAGTCTACTACTCGAAGGTCATTAAAACTGATTGGTTGGTTAATGGGGTTTAAAGTCCATCTACGACACGAAGGTCATTAAAGCTGCTTGGTTGCCTACTGGGGATTAAAGTCTATTAACTACATAACTTCCATTGGCTGATTTCACAGGAGTGAGAAATTACCTGGGTGGGTTGAACAAGAGTGACCTGACTATGGGTCAGGTAGGTGGTGGTGGTGGTCAATATAACATTTTACAAAGTATAGTTCTAGCTGCCCTGTCTACTTATGGTCCAAATTTGGAAATTATATCAAACAAAAATGACCCTAAATGGATAAACCATAGATTAAAGCATAAAAAAAGAAGCATTTACAGGCGAATCAAAAGGGGAGATGGGCAGTTAAGAAATCAATATGTTCAATTAAAAAGAGAAATAAAAAAAGGAATGAGAAAAGTGAAAAGAGATTACGAGGATAAAGTCTTGAGGGATTCAAGGATTAACCCAAAAGTTTTCTTTCAGTTATATAGTAATAAGATTAATGACAAGATAGCCCACTCAAAAGCTACTCAGGTCAGCGCACTGACAGTGACAAATAAATGTGTACAATCACTTATATCCTCTCAATGACAAGGTTCTTAGACAAATATATAGATTGAAATCTAACAAATCCCCGGACCATGTTAAACTATTTCCAAGGGTTTTAAAGGATGTAAGAAGGAACTTGGCAAACTTTTGGCTGGTCTTTTAAACATATCAGTACAAACTGGCATAGTGCCAGATAAGTTAAAAATGGCAATTGTGATACCTGTCTACAAAGCAGGAGACAGGTCTTTAGCTTCGTATTATAGACCAATAAGCTTAACCTACGTGTTTCGTAGGAAATAAATAGCGTGAGGGAATAAATTGCGCGAGGGAATGAATAGCGCGAGGGAATAAATAGCGTGATGGAGTAAATAACGACATAAGAAAGTTTGCCGACGACACCAAAGTTGGCTTTCGATTTAATTCTGACGAGGACATTAGAGCGCTCCAAGAAAACCTAATAGACTGATGTTGTGTCTGGAGAAGTGACACATACAAGGTTCTAAGTGTTGGGAAGGAAAATAACCATCATATGTATAAACTAAATAATGTAGAGCTTAATCACTCTGATAGCTAAAAAAAGATTTAGGAGTTGTGGTTAGCAGTAATCTATAAACCAAGACAACAGTGCGTAAGTGTTCGCAATAAAGGGAATAAAATTCTTGGCTTCATATCAAGAAGTATAAATAACAGGAGTCCTCAGGTTGTTCTTCAACTCTATATATTGTTCGTCGGTCCACATTCACATTATGCTGTACACTTCTGGTCACAGTGTGACAGAATGGATATAAATCCACTGGAAAACGTACAGAGAAGAATGACAAAGTTGATCCCATGTATCAGAAATCTTGTCTACAAGGATAGAATAAGGACACCTGAATCTTCACTCTGTAGAAAGACGTAGAATTAGGGATGATATGACTGAGTTGTATAAGTGGAAATCAGGAATAAATAAAGGTGATGTAAATAACGTGCTAAAAATATCTAACCAAAAGAGGACTCGCAGCACTGGATCCAAGTTGGAAAAGTTCAGATTCAGGAAGGATATAGGAAAGCATTGGTTTGGTAATAGAGTTGTGGATGAGTGGAACAAACTCCCGAGTACCCTCATAGAAGCTAAGACGTTGTGTAGTTTTAAAAATAGGTTAGACAAGTACATGAGTGGGTGTGGGTAGGTCCAGTAGGCCTGCTGCAGTGCTCCTTCTTTCCTATGTTCTTAGGATTAAGACTGGTTGCTTGGTTAATAGGGTTTAAAGTCTATCTACTATATGAGGTTAAGACTGGTTGGTTGCTTGATGGAGTTTAGACACTTATATGCTAATATAAAGTGATAATTATAATAAATATGACAGTAATATAATAATAATAATAATAATAATAATAATAATAATAATAATAATAATAATAATAAAAATAATAATAATAATAATAATAATAATCTTCAGGTATTCCATGACAAAATACGTTGACTGCAGTTCTGCTCTGGCAATACTGTCGTTGATCCTGTTTATTGATGTTCTGAGGGTAAGTTGTGTGTGTGTGTGTGTGTGTGTGTGTGTGTGTGTGTGTGTGTGTGTGTGTGTGTGTGTGTGTGTTTGTGTGTGTACTCACCTAATTGTACTCACCTAATTGTGGTTGCAGGGGTCGAGTCTCAGCTCCTGGCCCCGCCTCTTCGCTGTCTGCTACTGGGTCTCTGCTCTCCCTGCTCCATGAGCTTTATCATACCTTGTCTTAAAACTATGTATGGTTCCTGCCTCCACTATATCTTTCTCTAGTCCATTCCACTTCCTGACTACTCTGTGGCTGAAGAAATGTTTCCTGACATCCCTTTGACTCATCTGAGTCTTCAGCTTCCAGTTGTGTCCCCTTGTTTCTGTGTTCCCTCTCTGAAACAACCTGTCACTATCTACCTTGTCAATTCCCGCAGTATTTTGTATGTCGTTATCATGTCTCCTCTGACCCTTCTTTCCTCCAGTGTTGTTAGTCCTATTTCCCTCAACCTTTCTTCATAAGACAGACCCTGAGTTGTGGAACTAACCTTGTCGCAAACCTTTGCACTTTCTCTAGTTTCCTTACGTGCTTGACCAGGTGTGGGTTCCAGACTGGTGCTGCATATTCTAGTATGGGCCTGACGTACACGGTATACAGTGTCTTGAACGATTCCTTGTTAAGGTAACGGAACGCTAATCTAAGGTTTGCCAGACGCCCATATGCTGCCGCAGTTATCTGGTTGATGTGTGCCTCCGGAGACGTGCTAGGTGTTATACTCACTCCAAGGTCTTTCTCCTTGCCGAGGTTTGTAGCCTTTGTCCGCCTAGCTTGTACTCTGTCAGCGGTCTTCTTTGCCCTTCTCCGATCCTCATGACTTTGCATTTGGAGGGATTGAATTCGAGAAGCCAACTGCTAGACCAGATGTCGAGCTTGTCCAGGTCTGTTTGCAGCCCTGCCTGGTCCTCTTCTGATGTGATTCTCCTCATTATTTTCACATCATCCGCGAATAGAGACACTTCTGAGTCTATCCCATCCGTCATGTCATTTACATAAACCAGGAATAACACTGGTCCTAGGACTGACCCCTGCGGTACACCACTCGTCACAGGCGCCCACTGTGATACCTCACCACGCACCATGACCCGTTGTTGCCTCCCTTTGAGGTATTCCCTGATCCATTCCAGTGCCCTTCCTGTTATACCTGCTTGTTCTTCCAACTTCTTTACTAATCTCATGTGAGGAACTGTGTCGAAGGCCTTCCTGCAGTCCAGGAAAATGCAATCAACCCACCCTTCTCTCTCCTGCCTTGTGTGTGTGTGTGTGAGTGTTTGTGTGTGTGTGTGTGTGTGTGTGTGTGTGTGTGTGTGTGTGTGTGTGTGTGTGTTTGTGAGTGTGTGTGTGTGTGTGTGTGTGTGTGTGAGTGTTTGTGTGTGTGTGTGTGTGTGTGTGTGTGTGTGTGTGTGTGTGTGTGTGTGTGTGTGTGTGTGTGTGTGTGTTTGTGAGTGTGTGTGTGTACTCACCTAGTTGTACTCACCTAGTTGTGGTTGCAGATGTCGATTCATAGCTCCTGGCCCCGCCTTTTCACTGGCCGCTACTGAGTCTCTCTCCCTTCGCCATGAGCCATATCATACCTCTTCTTAAAGCTATGAATGGATCCTGCCTCCACTACACCGCTTCCCAAGCTATTCCACTTCCTGACCATTCTGTGACTGAAGAAATACTTCCTAACATCCCTGTGATTCATCTGAGTCTTCAACTTTCAGCTATGTCCCCTTGTTACTCTGTCCCATCAATGGAACATTCTGTCTCTGTCCACCTTGTAAATTCCTCTCAGTATTTTATATGTCGTTATCATGTCCCCCCTTTCTCTCCTGTCATCCAGTGTCGTCAGGTCGATTTCTCTTAACCTCTCCTAGTAGGACATACCCCTTAGCTCCGGGACTAGTCTTGTTGCAAACCTTTGCACTTTCTCTATTTTTTTATGTGCTTGGCTAGGTGTGGTATCCAAACTGGTGCTGCATACTCCAGTATGGGCCTAACGTACACAGTGTACAAGGTTCTCAACGATTCCTTATTAAGATGTCGAAATACTGTTCTTAGGTTTGTTAGTCGCCCATATGCTGCAGTAGTTATTTGGTTGATGTGCGCCTCAGGAGATGTGCCTGGTGTTATACTCACCCCAAGATATTTTTCCTTGGGTGAGGTTTGTAGTCTCTGGCCCCCTAGACTGTACTCCGTCTGCGGTCTTCTTTGCCCTTCCCCAATCTTCATGACTTTGCACTTGTTGGGGTTGAACTCCAGGAGCCAATTCCTGGACCAGGCATGCAGCCTGTCCAGATCCATTTGTAGGTTTGCCTGGTCCTCGTCCGATTGAATCCTTCTCATCAACTTCACATCATCTGCAAACTGGGACACTTCGGAGATTATTCCTTCCGTCATGTCATTCACAAATACCAGAAACAGCACCGGTCCTAGGACTGACCCCTTTGGAACCCCACTCGTCACAGACGCCCACTCTGACACCTCGCCACGAACCATGACTCGCTGCTGTCTTCCTGACAGGTATTCCCTGATCCATTGGAGTGCCTTCCCTGTTATCCCTGTCTGGTCCTCCAGCTTTTGCACTAATCTCTTGTGTGGAACCGTGTCAAACGCCTTCTTACAGTCCAAGAAAATGCAATCTACCCACCCCTATCTCTCGTGTCTTACTTCATAGCTCCTGGCCCCGCCTCTTCACTGATTGCTACTAGGTCCTCTCTCTCCCTGCTCCATGAGCTTAATCAAACCTCGTCTTAAAACTATGTATGGTTCCTGCCTCCACTACGTCACTTTCTAAGCTATTTCACTTCCTGACAACTCTATGACTGAAGAAATACTTCCTAACATCCCTTTGACTCATAGGAGTCTTCAACTTCCAATTGTGACCCCTTGTTTCTGTGTCCCCTCTCTGGAACATCTTGTCTCTGTCCACCTTATCTATTCCTCGCAGTATTTTATATGTCGTTATCATGTCTCCCGTAACCTTCCTGTCCTCTAGTGTCGTCAGGCCGATATCCCTTAACCTTTCTTCGTAGGACAATCCCCTTAGCTCTGGGACTAGTCTTGTTGCAATCCTTTGCACTTTCTCTAGTTTCTTGACGTGCTTGACAAGGTGTGGGTTCCAAACTGGCGCTGCATACTCCAGTATGGGCCTGACGTATATGGTGCATTGAGTCTTAAACGATTCCTTAGTGAGGTATTGGAACGCTATTCTTAGGTTTGCCAGCCACCCATATGCTGCAGCAGTTATCTGATTGATGTGTGCCTCAGGAGATGTGCTCGGTATTATACTCACCCCAAGATCTTTTTCCTTGAGTGAGGTTTGCAGTCTTTGGCCACCTAGACTATACTCTGTCTGCGGTCTTCTTTGCCCTTCCCCGATCTTCATGACTTTACATTTAACAGGGTTAAATTCAAGGAGCCAGTTACTGGACCAGGCTTGTAGCCTGTCCAGGTCTCTTTGTAGTCCTGCCTGATCCTCGACTGATTTAATTCTTCTCATTAACTTCACATCATCTTCAAACAGGGACACTTCTGAGTCTATCCCTTCCGTTATGTCATTCACATATACCAAAAACAGTACAGGTCCTAGGACTGACCCTTGTGGAACCCCACTCGTCACAGATGCCCACTCTGACAACTCGTCACGTACCATGACTCGTTGTTGCCTCCCTGTCAGATATTCTCTGATCCATTGCAGTGCCTTTCCTGTTACGTGTGCCTGATCCTCTAGCTTTTGCATTAACCTCTTGTGAGGAACTGTGTCGAACGCCTTCTTGCAGTCCAAGAAAATGCAGTCTATCCACCCCTCTCTCTCGTGTCTTACTTCTGTTACCTTATCGTAAAACTCCAGTAGGTTTGTGACACAGGGTTTTCCTTCCCTGAAACCGTGCTGGTTGTCGTTTCTAAGCTTGTGTCTTTCTAGGTGCTCCACCACTCTCCTCCTGATGATCTTCTCCATGACTTTGCATACTATACATGTCAGTGACACAGGTCTGTAGTTTAATGCCTCGTGTCTGTCTCCTTTCTTAAAAATTGGGACTACATTTGCCATCTTTCACACACACACACACACTGTGTGTACTCACCTAATTCACCTAATTGTGGTTGCAGGGGTCGAGACTCAGCTCCTGGCCCCGCCTCTTTGCTGTCCGCTACTGGGTCTCTGCTCTATCTGCTCCATGAGCTTTATCATACCTTGTCTTAAAACTATGTATGGTTCCTGCCTCCACTATATCTTTCTCTAGACTATTCCACTTCCTGACTACTCTGTGGCTGAAGAAATGCTTCCTAACATCCCTTTGACTCATCTGAGTCTTCAGCTTCCAGTTGTGTCCCCTTGTTTCTGTGTTCCCTCTCTGGAACATCCTGTCACTGTCTACCTTGTCAATTCCCCGCAGTATTTTGTATGTCGTTATCATGTCTCCTCTGACCCTTCTTTCCTCCAGTGTTGTTAGTCCTATTTCCCTCAACCTTTCTTCATAGGACAGACCCCTGAGTTGTGGAACTAACCTTGTCGAAAACCTTTGCACTTTCTCTAGTTTCTTTACGTGCTTGACCAGGTGTGGGTTCCAGACTGGTGCTGCATATTCTAGTATGGGCCTGACGTACACGGTATACAGTGTCTTGAACGATTCCTTGTGTGTGTGTGTGTGTGTGTGTGTGTGTGTGTGTGTGGTGTGTGTGTGTGTGTGTGTGTGTGTGTGTGTGTGTGTGTGTGTGTGTGTGTGTGTGTGTGTAAGTGTGTGTTGTGAGTGTTTTGTGTTAGTGTATTGTGTGTTTGTTCACACCACACATACATGTATTATAATCATCTGACCACTAAGCCAAAAATACATACACTTAACAACAACAACAACAACAACAACAAAAATATCACACACACATACACACAGGAAAAGGATCGTGGGGTGAGTATAATACCGAACATATCTCCTGAGGCACACATCAACCAAATAACTGCTTCAGCATATGGACGATTAGCAAACCTAAGAATAGCATTCCGACGTCTCAGTAAGGAGTCTGTACACTGTGTACGTCAGGTCTGTATTTGAGTATGTAGCACCAGTTTGGAACCCACTCCTGGGCAAGCACGTCAGGAAATTATAGAAAGTGCAAAGGTTTGCAACAAGACTAGTCCCGGAGCTAAGGGCCATGTCCAACAAGGAGAGGTTAAGGGAAACTAACCTTACGACACTGGAGGATAGGGAGGACATGATAACAACATATAAAATATTGAGAGGAATCGACAAGGTGGACAAAGATAAGATATTCCAGCAACAAGGGGACACAGTTGGAAGTTGAAGACTCAGATGAATCACAGGGATGTTAGGAAGTATTTCTTCAGTCACAGAGTGGTCGGGAAGTGGAATAGTCTGGGAAGTGATGTAGTGGAGGCAGGATCCATACATAGCTTTAAGAAGAGGTATGATAAAGCTCATGGCGCAGGGAGAGTGACCCAGTAGCGACCAGTGAAGAGGCGGGGCCAGGAGCTTTGACACGACCCCTGCAACCATAATTAGGTGAGTACACACACAAACACATACACACACACGAATCATCAATGACGTATTTTTACTAAAGAGGAAAAAATAACTGACCATTTTCGTGTACCAAAACTTTGAGTTTTACGATAACTTTGAAAACTTAGAATTTCGGACCTGAGATAATTTTCTGCAATCTTCTAATTCAGATTTTCGCATTCATGACTGAGGAAGAAAGTCGGAATTTCTCCGTGAGATTGAAAAGCAACGGGAGAGGAAACAGAAAAAAAAACGGGGAAAAAAACGGGATAAAAATCGTAAACAGGGAAAAGAAAGTTTTGAAAATTGTAGGATTTCTGGACCGTGCAATTTCTTTCTCTCTCTATGTCTCTCTATCTTTCTCTTCCTCTCCCTCTGTCCCCCATCTTGTACATCTCCCAATCATCTCTCAGGACGTCGTACAACAAATAACAGCAGGACGGAGGAAGAGGGAAGCCGAAGACGAGGCCAAGAACGAGGTGTTCGACTTTGTTTACAACGGAGGTCTGAGTGCCCTCAAAGAAGATCTGCCTCAGATTGTCCTCCCTCTCATGGTATATACACAGTCAGAACACAGGCTCTATGCTGGGCTCTGTGTGGTGATTGCTTCTAAGTCTGCAACTACACTTGTTAGAAATTAGACAATCAGAGCATGTTTTAAACGAGGCTCTGAGTGGCGGTAATTAGCTCTAAGCCACTGATTGAAATCACTTTAATTTGAGATTTAAATTTCAAATTTAAATATATATTTAATCTCTTATTTATAGTCTTCCATTTACAGCATACCCCTCAGATACGATCTACTATACCCCACAACTCTCTCTTCTAGTGGGCATGCAACAAAATGTAACCCAACTTTGACCAGAAATAGTCAGTAAATACCTCGTGTCTGAGGGCAATGTGTGGTGTAAATATTATGCAGAGAATCCGTAGCTTGGAGATTTAAAGGAGGTGCTGAGGAGAGTTTTTGAGGGGGTTCGGACATTTAGAGAGGATGGAACAAAACAGAATAACTTAGAGGGCATATAAATCTGTAGTGGTAGGAAGGCATGGTAGAGGTCGTCCTAGGAAAGGTTGGAGGGAGGGGGTAAAGGAGTTATTGTGTGTGAGGGGCTGGTACTTCCAGCAAGTGTGCCCCAGATAGCAGCGAATAGAGGCTAATGATTTTCATGACTAGACGTGATGTTGGAGTTTGATCAAAGTAACATATATGAAGTTATTAAGGGAAACCAGTTAGCTGCACTTGATTCCTGGAGGTGCGAAGTACAGTGCCTGTAATCTGAAGGAGACGTGGAGATATATGTTGCAGTTTTTCAGCTGTAGTGTCGGCACGCCTCTGTCAAGACAGTGATGGAGTGAGTGATGATGGAAGTGTTTCTTTTATATATATGAGTGTGTGTAATTAGTGTCTAATGTTAATTATAATTGATTATTAGGTTAGTATATAGATGTTAAATAAGTGTTGTTAGTTTTTGGGATAAAGTTAGGAGCTAGTTAGGTGGTAGGCTTGTTAGAGGTTCTTGTTAGATGTATTGTTAATTGTGGAGAATGTGAGCTAGGTTAACTGTTGGAAATAAAGTTGTTAAAAATTTGTTAATTAGTTATAGGTATGAGAGTAAGTGGTATTGATTATAGTTAGTCGTTAGAACCTATGAGGAATTTTTTTAAATATTAGTCCCTCTCTTTCTCTTTCTCTCTCTCTCTCTCTCTCTCTCTCTCTCTCTCTCTCTCTCTCTCTCTCCTCTCTCTCTCTCTCTCTCTCTCTCTCTCTCTCTCTAATATTTCTAGTAATTGTAGTGATGGAGTGAACATGTGTTTACCTTCCATTAGGTTGACCTGATGGAGGCGTCGGAGGTTTCCTCCTGCATGGAGAGGCCATTGTGTGAAGCCAACAAGGCACTCTCCATCAGGCATGGAGTAGTGGGTCGTGTCCTGGCCTCTCTGATCTCCAACGTCGTAGGTAAAGCCTTCACAGGGGACGACCACTCCAAGTTCCGCCAGGTGCTGGAGGCCGCGTCTGAAGGCAGGTCCAGACACGACTGCTCAGTCAGGTCTCCCGGGTGTTTCGAACGACCCTCCACACCTCTGGGAAACAATCAACGGGGCGATTAGCGGCTTCGCGGCGGCTCACAAGAGGCTTCGACGACAGGACGACTTGGTAAAAAGAGGGATAGGGGCCTCTGGATTTGCTGGGAACTCCAGCCGGCATCGTTAACCCGTCCGAAATCCTCGGCTTGATGGGCTCGTACGGTACTCGTCCAGTCGCAGCTCTATAACCCAGCAATTACAAGGAAGAGTGAATATGCTTCCATTCTGACAAAGCTTTATCGAGCAGCGTTTTACTCTGCGTAGAGATTTATTAAAGTCCTGATTAAAAACTTGTGCGTCATTTGCATCCAAAAACAACACGCCGGCTTCGAGCAGCGACCGACACCGACCAGTGCCAGTGACAACTCCTCTTCCTCTCTCCATTTATCGTCCTGTTTATGCATAACAGTGAACTTATCCTCCCATTAATCACCATTCACTGTCAACCTGGTATCGTAACTCAACCGTAAGCCACTGAAAAAATTAATTGTCCATCCCTATACTGTCAAATATGCTCCGTGGACACTGAGATGAGAGGTTTGATACGACGCAAGAGGGTAGTGGCCCTATAAACTCAAAAAAAATATTAAAAAAAATAGATAAAATCATGCGATTTATTCCTATCCAGAGACTAGTGTTTTCTGCATTTCTCAAGAATACGTTAAAGAAACTAGACAAGAAACAGTGTCACTCTAGAGCTTTTTTTGAAGGTTGATAAAACTTTACACAAGGTGAAGCATGATATGGTAAAGCTATACACAAGGTGGAACATGACTTCATAAAGCTCTATACACTGAAACAAGACTTCAGTAAGCTCTAGACAGAGTGAAACATAATGTTTATACGGCATCTAGTATTTTTTTGTGAATATACACTGAGAGATACACATCTTTGAGTGTATATACACTAAAAGACGCAGCCTTCTCAGTGTACTATATACTAAGAGATACTCCTCTTAGTGTATATACACTGAGAGGTGTACGTCTCTCAGGGTATATACACTGAGAGGTGTACGTCTCTCAGTGTATATACACTGAAAGGTGTGCGTCTCTCAGGGTATATACACTGAGAGGTGTATGTCTCTCAGGGTATATACACTGAGAGGTGTACGTCTCTCAGTGTATATACACTGAAAGGTGTGCGTCTCTCAGGGTATATACACTGAGAGGTCTCTCAGGGTATATACACTGAGAGGTCTCTCAGTGTATATACTCACAATTAAAGGTGTAATTAACGGGAAAAAATACCTTCATTAAGTAAACTCTAATACAAATAAATTGTTTTTACATCCTTGTGAATCTTTGAGAGAGAGAGAGAGAGAGAGAGAGAGAGAGAGAGAGAGAGAGAGAGAGAGAGAGAGAGAGAGAGAGAGAGAGAGTGGGAGAGATGGAGAGGGAGAGAGACAGACAGAGAAAGATGTCATCTCTCAAATTTAAGACATGTTTTAAAAGGTAATATTAACACATATAATAATGTATGTATATATTTGAATATATATGCTTATAATACTGATAATAATGATATATATATATATATATATATATATATATATATATATATATATATATATATATATATATATATATATATATATATTATAATATATAATATTCATGTCTATTTCTCTCACACACACACATTCACACACATACACAACACACACACATACACAACACACACACATACACAACACACTCACACACATACACAACACTCACACACACATACACAACACACGCACACATACACAACACACACACATACACAACACACACACACATACACAACACACACACATACACAACACACACACACATATACAACACACACACACACACATACACAACACACACACACATACACAACACACACACACACACATACACAACACACACACACATACACAACACACATACATACACAACATACACACACATACACAACACACACACACATACACAACACACACACACACATACACAACACAGCACACATACACAACACACACACATACACAACACACACACACATACACAACACACACACATACACAACACACACACACATATACAACACACACACACACACATACACAACACACACACACATACACAACACACACACACACACATACACAACACACACACACATACACAACACACATACATACACAACATACACACACATACACAACACACACACACATACACAACACACACACACACATACACAACACACGCACACATACACAACACACACACATACACAACACACACACACATACACAACACACACACATACACAACACACACACACATATACAACACACACACACACACATACACAACACACACACACATACACAACACACACACACATACACAACACACACACACACATACACAACACACATACATACACAACATACACACACATACACAACACACACACACATACACAACACACACACACACACATACACAACACACACACACATACACAACACACATACATACACAACATACACACACACGCACACACACACACACACACACACACACACACACACACACACACACACACACACACACACACACACGCAAACACACACACACACACACACAACACACACACACACACACACACACACACACACACACACACACACACACACACCACACACACACACACACACACACAACACACACACACACACACACACACACACACACACACACACATACAGGATGCAGTACAACAGTTAACTATGGGAAGACGTCGTAGAAGAGACAGTCAGAAAGACCTGAACGACCAGAACAACCTGAACGATCATCTTCTTCAGTTCCTGAACGATGGAGGAGCTGAGACTCTGATGGACGACCTGCCTGGCATAGTCATACCTCTGATGGTAAGTAGTGAGATGTCTGGTTGACTATCACATAGTGTTACAGCCACTAAGACTAACGGTTACAATACTGCCACTCAGACTAACGGTTACAATACTGCCACTCAGACTGTTACAATACTGCCACTCAGACTGTTACAATACTGCCACTCAGACTAACGGTTACAATACTGCCACTCAGACTGTTATAATACTGCCACTCAGACTAACGGTTACAATACTGCCACTCAGATTGTTACAATACTGCCACTCAGATTGTTACAATACTGCCACTCAGATTAACGGTTACAATACTGCCACTCAGACTGTTACAATACTGCCACTCAGACTAACGGTTACAATACTGCCACTCAGACTAACTGTTACAATACTGCCACTCAGACTGTTACAATACTGCCACTCAGACTAACGGTTACAATACTGCCACTCAGACTAACTGTTACAATACTGCCACTCAGACTGTTACAATACTGCCACTCAGACTGTTACAATATTACCACTCAGACTAATTATTATAATACTGCCACTCAGATAGTTACAATAATGCCACTCAGACTAACTGTTACAATACTACCACTCAGACTAACTGATACAATACTGCCACTCAGACTGTTACAATACTGCCACTCAGACTGTTACAATACTGCCACTCAGACTGTTACAATACTGCAACTCAGACTGTAACAATACTGCCACTCAGACTAACTGTTACAATATTGCCACTCAGACTGTTACAATACTGCTACTCAGAATGTTACAATACTGCCACTCAGACTGTTACAATACTTCCACTCAGACTGTTACAATACTGCCACTCAGATCAACTGTTACAATACTGCCACTCAGACTGTTACAATACTGCCACTCAGGCTGTTACAATACTGCTACTCAGACTAACTGTTACAATACTGCCACTCAGACTGACTGTTACAAAGCTGCCACTCAGACTATTACAGTACTGCCACTCAGACTTACTTTTGCAATATTGCCACTCAGACTGGTACAGTACTGCCACTCAGACATTTACAATACTGCCACTCAGACTGTTACAATACTGCCACTCAGAATGATACAATACTGCCACTCACACTGTTACAAAACTGAAACAGACTGTTACAATATTGCCACTCAGACTGTTACAATACTGCCACTCAGACTGTTACAATACTGCCACTCAGACTGTTACAATAATGCCACTCAGATTAATTGTTACGATACTGCCATTCAAGCTGTTACAATACTGCCACTCATACTGTTACAATATTGCCATTCAGACTAATTATTACAATACTGCCACTCAGACTGTTACAATGCTGCCACTCGGACTGTTACAATACTGCTACTCAGACTGTTACAATACTGCCACTAAGGCTGTTACAATAGTGCCACTCAGACTAACTGTCACAATACTGCCACACAAGCTGTTACAACACTGCCACTCAGACTGTTACGATACTGCCACTCATATTAATTGTTGCAATACTGCCACTCAGACTGTTACAATACTGCCACTCAGACTTGCAATACTGCCACTCAGACTAAGTGTTACAATACTGTAATTCAGACTGTTACAATACTACTAATCAGGATGATACAATACTGCCACTCAGACTGTTACAATACTGCCACTAAGACTGTTACAATACTGTCACTCAGGCTGTTACAATACTGCCACTCAGACTAACTGTTACAATACTGTCACTCAGACTGTTACAATACTGCCACTCAGGCTGTTACAATACTGCCACTCAGACTGTTACAATATTGCCACTAAGACTGTTACAATACTGCCACTCAGGCTGTTACAATACTGCCACTCAGACTAACTGTTACAATACTGCCACTCAGACTGTTACAATAATGCCACTCAAGCTGTTACAACACTGCCACTTAGACTATTACGATACTGCCACTCAGACTAATTGTTACAATACTGCCACTCAGACTGGTACAATACTGCCACCCAGACGTTTGCAATACTGCCACTCAGACTGTTACAATACTGCAACACAGACTGTTACAATACTGGCACTCAGGCTGATACAATACAGCCACTCAGACTAACTGTTACAATACTGCCACTCAGACTGTTGCAATACTGCCACTCAAACTAAGAATTGCAATAATGCCACTCAGACTGTTACAATACTGCCACTGAGACTGTTACAATACTGCCACTCAGACTGTTACAACACTCCCACTCAGACTGTTACAATACTGCCACTCAGACTGTTACAGTATTGCCACTCAGACTGTTACAATACTGCCACACAGACTGTTGCAATACTGCCACTCAGACTAAGTATTGCAATACTGCCACTCAGACTGTTACAAGACTGCCACTCAGACTAAGTTAAGCAAAACTGCCACTCAGACTGTTACAATATTGCCACTCAGACTAATTGTTACAATACTGCCACTCAGACTTTTACAATACTGCCACTCAGACTAATTGTTACAATACTGCCACTCAGACTGTTACAATACTGCCACTCAGACTGTTACAATACTGCCACTCGGACTTTTACAATACTGCCACTCAGACTGTTACAATCCTGCCACTCTGATTGTTACAATACTGCCACTCTGACTGTTACAATTCTGCCACTAAGACTAACTGTTACAATACTGGCACTCAGACTAATTGTTACAATGCTGCCACTCAGACTGTTACAATACATCCACTCAGACTGTTGCAATACTGCCACTCAGACTAAGTGTTACAATACTGCCACTCACACTTTTTCAATACTGTACTCAGGCTGATACAATACTGCCACTCGGACTTTTACAATACTGCCACTCAGACTGTTACAATACTGCCACTCAGACTGTTACAATACAGCCACTCTGATTGTTACAATACTGCCTCTTTGACTGTTACAATTCTGCCACTAAGACTAACTGTTACAATACTGGCACTCAGACTAATTGTTACAATACTGCCACTCAGACTGTTACAATACATTCACTCAGACTGTTGCAATACTGCCACTCAGACTAAGTGTTACAATACTGCCACTCAGACTGTTGCAATACTGCCACTCAGACTGTTGCAATACTGCCACTCAGACTAAGTGTTACAATACTTCCACTTAGACTGATAAAATACTGCCACTCAGACTGTTACAATACTGCCACTCAGACTATTACAATACTGCCACTCACACTATTACAATACTGCCACTCAGACTGTTGCAATACTGTCACTCAGACTAAGTGCTACAATACTGCATCTCAGACTGTTAAAATAATGCCAATCAGACTGTTGCAATACTGTCACTCAGGCCGTTTCAATACTGCCACTTAGATTGTTACAATACTGCCACTCAGACTAATTGTTACAATACTGCCACTCAGACTGTTACAATACTGCCACTCAGACTAATTGTTACAATACTGCTGCTCAGACTGTTACAATACTGCCACTCGGACTGTTACAATACTGCCACTCAGACTGTTACCATACTGCCACTCAGACTGTTACAATACTGCCTCTCAGACTGTTACACTACTGCTACTCTGACTGTTACAATACTGCCACTCAGACTGTTATAATACTGCCACTTAGAACGTTACAATACTGCCACTCAGACTGTTACAATACTGGCACTTGGACTGTTACAATACTGCCACTCAGACTGTTGCAATACTGCCACTCAGACTGTTACAATACTGGCACTCTGACTGTTACAATACTGCCACTCAGACTGTTACAATACTGGCACTTTGACTGTTGCAATACTACCACTCAGACTGTTGCAATACTGCCACTCAGACTGTTACAATACTGTCACTCAGACTGTTACAATACTGCCACTCAGACTGTTATAATACTGCCACTTAGAATGTTACAATACTGCCACTCAGACTGTTACAATACTGGCACTTGGACTGTTAGAATACTGTCACTCAGACTGTTGCAATACTGCCACTCAGACTGTTACTATACTGCCACTCTGACTGTTACAATACTGCCACTCAGACTGTTCCAATACTGGCACTTGAACTGTTGCAATACTGCCACTCAGACTGTTGCAATACTGCCACTCAGACTGTTACAATACTGCCACTCTGACTGTTACAATACTGCCACTCAGACTGTTACAATACTGGCACTTGGACTGTTACAATACTGCCACTCAGACTGTTCCAATACTGCCACCCAGACTGTTACAATACTGTCACTCTGACTGTTACAATACTGCCACTCAGACTAACTGTTACAATACTGCCACTCAGACTGTTACAATACTGTCATTCAGACTATTGCAATACTGCCACTCAGACTAAGTATTGCAATACTGCCACTCAGACTGTTACAATACTGCCACCCTGACTGTTACAATACTGCCACTCAGACTGTTGCAATACTGCCACTCAGACTGTTACAATACTACCACTCTGACTGTTACAATACTGGCACTCAGACTAACTGTTACACTACTGCCACTCAGACTGTTGCAATACTGCCACTCAGACTGTGACAATACTGCCACTCTGACTGTTACAATACTGGCACTCAGACTAACTGTTACAATACTGCCACTCAGACTGTTACAATACTTCCACTCAGACTGTTACAATACTGCCATTCAGACTATTGCAATACTGCCACTCAGACTAAGTATTGCAATACTGCCACTCAGACTGTTACAATACTGCCACTCTGACTGTTACAATACTGCCACTCAGACTAATTGTTACAATACTGCAACTCCGACTGTTACAATACTGCCACTCTGACTGTTACAATACTGCCACTCAGACTAATTGTTACAATACTGCTACTCAGACTGTTACAATACTGCCACTCAGACTGTTATAATACTGCCACTTAGAATGTTACTATACTGTCACTCAGACTGTTACAATACTGGCACTTGGACTGTTAGAATACTGCCACTCAGACTGTTGCAATACTGCTACTCAGACTGTTACAATACTGCCACTCTGACTGTTACAATACTGCCACTCAGACTGTTCCAATACTGGCACTTGGACTGTTGCAATAATGCCACTCAGACTGTTGCAATACTGCCACTCAGACTGTTACAATACTGCCACTCTGACTGTTACAATACTGCCACTCAGACTGTTACAATACTGGCACTTGGACTGTTACAATACTGCCACTCAGACTGTTGCAATACTGCCACCCAGACTGTTACAATACTGCCACTCTGACTGTTACAATACTGGCACTCAGACTAACTGTTACAATACTGCCACTCAGACTGTTACAATACTGCCACTCAGACTGTTACAATACTGCCATTCAGACTATTGCAATACTGCCACTCAGACTAAGTATTGCAATACTGCCACTCAGACTGTTACAATACTGCCACTCTGACTGTTACAATACTGCCACTCTGACTGTTACAATACTGCCACTCAGACTAATTGTTACAATACTGCCACTCAGACTGTTACAATACTGCCACTCTGACTGTTACAATACTGCCACTCAGACTAATTGTTACAATACTGCCACTCAGACTGTTACAATACTGCCACTCAGACTGTTGCAATACTGCCACTCAGACTAACTCTTACAATACTTCATTGTAGCTTTCTTTATTACTGTGTCATTGTAACTGTCAATGTTCATTAGTCATTGACAATGCTTAACTATAATTGCATCGTCATAGCTGCATCATTATAACTGCATCAGTGTAACTGTATCATCATAATTGCATCATTATAACTGAATCATTATAACTGCATCAGTGTAACTGCATCATGATAATTGCATCATTATAACTGAATCATTATAACTGCATCAGTGTAACTGCATCTTCATAATTACATCATTATAACTGAATCATTACGTCATTATAGCTGCATCATTATAATTTCTTCTCTATATCTGCATCATTATAACTTCATTTTTATAACTGCATCATTATAACATCAAAGCCGCATCATTATAACTGTATAAAAATTACTTCAAAATATCTGCATCATTATAACCTTATAATTATAAGTGAATTATTATTATGTCTGTATCATAACTGTTACATAAAGCGACATCTGTTAAGTTATCCCCAGAGGTTAACTTAGTGATATCCCTCTAGTATCCCCAGAGGTTAACTTTAAGATACCCCTCTAGTATCCCCAGATGTTAACTTTAAGATACCCCTCTAGTATCCCCAGATGTTAACTTTAAGATACCCCTCTAGTATCCCCAGATGTTAACTTTAAGATACCCCTCTAGTATCCCCAGATGTTAACTTTAAGATACCCCTCTAGTATCCCCAGAGGTTAACTTAGTGATATCCCTCTAGTATCCCCAGAGGTTAACTTTAAGATACCCCTCTAGTATCCCCAGATGTTAACTTTAAGATACCCCTCTAGTATCCCCAGATGTTAACTTTAAGATACCCCTCTAGTATCCCCAGAGGTTAACTTTAAGATACCCCTCTAGTATCCCCAGATGTTAACTTTAAGATACCCTCTAGTATCCCCAGATGTTAACTTTAAGATACCCCTCTAGTATCCCCAGATGTTAACTTTAAGATACCCCTCTAGTATCCCCAGATGTTAACTTTAAGATACCCCTCTAGTATCCCCAGAGGTTAACTTTAAGATACCCCTCTAGTATCCCCAGATGTTAACTTTAAGATACCCCTCTAGTATCCCCAGATGTTAACTTTAAGATACCCTCTAGTATCCCCAGATGTTAACTTTAAGATACCCTCTAGTATCCCCAGATGTTAACTTTAAGATGCCCTCTAGTATCCCCAGAGGTTAACTTTAAGATACCCCTCTAGTATCCCAGATGTTAACTTTAAGATACCCCTCTAGTATCCCCAGAGGTTAACTTTAAGATACCCCTCTAGTATCCCCAGATGTTAACTTTAAGATACCCCTCTAGTATCCCCAGATGTTAACTTTAAGATACCCCTCTAGTATCCCCAGATGTTAACTTTAAGATACCCTCTAGTATCCCCAGATGTTAACTTTAAGATACCCTCTAGTATCCCCAGATGTTAACTTTAAGATACCCTCTAGTATCCCCAGATGTTAACTTTAAGATACCCCTCTAGTATCCCCAGAGGTTAACTTTAAGATACCCCTCTAGTATCCCCAGATGTTAACTTTAAGATACCCCTCTAGTATCCCCAGAGGTTAACTTTAAGATACCCCTCTAGTATCCCCAGAGGTTAACTTAAGATACCCTCTAGTATCCCCAGAGGTTAACTTTAAGATACCCCTCTAGTATCCCCAGAGGTTAACTTTAAGATACCCCTCTAGTATCCCCAGAGGTTAACTTTAAGATACCCCTCTAGTATCCCCAGAGGTTAACTTTAAGATACCCCTCTAGTATCCCCAGAGGTTAACTTTAAGATACCCCTCTAGTATCCCCAGAGGTTAACTTAGTGATATCCCTCTAGTATCCCCAGATGTTAACTTTAAGATACCCCTCTAGTATCCCCAGATGTTAACTTTAAGATACCCCTCTAGTATCCCCAGATGTTAACTTTAAGATACCACTCTAGTATCCCCAGAGGTCAACTTAGTGATACCCCTCTAGTATCCCCCAGAGGATAACTTAGTGATACCACTCTAGTATCCCCAGAGGTTAACTTAGTGATACCCCTCTTGTATCCCCAGAGGTTAACTTAGTGATCCTCCTCTAGTATCCCAAGAGGTCAACTTAGTGATCCCCTTTAGTATCCCCAGAGGTCAACTTAGTGATCCTCCTCTAGTATCCACAGAGGTCAACTTAGTGATCCTCCTCTAGCATCCCCAGAGATCAACTTAGTGATCCTCCTCTAGTATCCCCAGAGATCAACTTAGTGATCCTCCTCTAGTATCCCCAGAGGTCAACTTAGTGATCCTCCTCTAGTATCCCAAGAGGTCAACTTAGTGATCCCCCTATAGTATCCCCAGAGGTCAACTTAGTGATCCTCCTCTAGTGTCCCCAGAGGTCAACTTAGTGATCCTCTCTAGTATCCCCAGAGGTCAACTTAGTGATCCTCTTCTAGTATCCCCTGAGGTCAACTTTATGATCCTCCTCTAGTATCCCCAGAGGTCAACTTAGTGATCCTCCTCTAATATCCCCAGAGGTCAACTTAGTGATCCTCGTCTAGTATCCCCGGAGGTCAACTTAGTGATTCCCTCTAGTATCACCATTGGTGAACTTAGTGATCCTCCTCTAGTATCCCCAGAGGTTAACTTAGTGATCCTCCTCTATTATCCCCAGAGGTCAACTTAGTGATCCTCCAGTATCCCCAGAGGTCAACTTAATGATCCCCTCTAGTATCCCCAGAGGTCAACTTAGTGATCCTCCTCTAGTATCCTCAGAGGTCAACTTAGTGATCCTACTCTAGTATCCCCAGAGGTCAACTTAGTGATCCTCCTCTAGTATTCCCAGAGGTCAACTTAGTGATCCTCCTGTAGTATCCCCAGATGTCAACTTAGTGATCCCCTCTAGTATCCCCAAAGATCAACTTAGTGATCCTCATCTAGTATCCCCAGAGGTCGACTTAGTGATCCTCCTCTAGTATCCCCAGAGATCAACTTAGTGATCCTCGTCTAGTATCCCCGGAGGTCAACTTAGTGATTCCCTCTAGTATCCCCATTGGTGAACTTAGTGATCCTCCTCTAGTATCCCCAGAGTTCAACTTAGTGATCCTCCTCTAGTATCCCCAGAGGTCAACTTAGTGATCTTCCTCTAGTATCCCTAGAGGTCAACTTAGTGATCCTCTAGTATCCCCAGAGGTCAACTTAATGATCCCCTTTAGTATCCTTAGAGGTCAACTTAGTGATCCTCCTCTAGTGTCCCCAGAGGTCAACTTAGTAATTCCCTCTAGTATCCCCAGAGTTCAACTTAGTGATCCTCCTCTAGTATCCCCAGAGGTCAACTTAGTGATCCTCCTCTATTATCCCTAGAGGTCAACTTAGTGATCCTTTAGTATCCCAAGAGGTCAACTTAATGATCCTATCTAGTATCCCTAGAGGTCAACTTAGTGATCCTCCTCTAGTATCCCCAGAGGTCAACTTAGTGATCCTCCTCTAGTATCCCCTGAGGTCAACTTTATGATCCTCCTCTAGTATCCCCAGAGGTCAACTTAGTGATCCTCCTCTAATATCCCCAGAGGTCAACTTAGTGATCCTCGTCTAGTATCCCTGGAGGTCAACTTAGTGATTTTTTTTTTTTTTTTTTTTTTTTTTTTTTTTTTTTTTTTTTTTTTTTTTTTTTTGTCAACTTAGTGATCCTCCTGTAGTATCCCCAGAGGTCAACTTAGTGATCCTCCTGTAGTATCCCCAGAGGTCAACTTAGTGATCCCCTCTAGTATCCCTAAAGGTCAACTTAGTGATCCTCATCTAGTATCCCCAGAGGTCGACTTAGTGAACCTCCTCTAGTATCCCCAGAGGTCAACTTAGTGATCCTCGTCTAGTATCTCCGGAGGTCAACTTAGTGATTCCCTCTAGTATCCCCATTGGTGAACTTAGTGATCCTCCTCTATTATCCCCAGAGGTCAACTTAGTGATATCCCAGTATCCCCAGAGGTCAACTTAATGATCCCCTCTAGTATCCCCAGAGGTCAACTTAGTGATCCTCCTCTAGTATCCCCAGAGGTCAACTTAGTGATCCTCCTCTAGTATCCCTAGAGGTCAACTTAGTGATCCTACTCTAGTATCCCCAGAGGTCAACTTAGTGATCCCCTCTAGTATCCCCAGAGGTCAACTTAGTGATCCTCCTCTAGTATCCCCAGAGGTCAACATAGTGATCCTCCTCTAGTATTCCCAGAGGTCGATTAATGATCCTCCTCTAGTATCCCCAGAGGTGAACTTTGTGATCCTCCTCTAGTATCCCCAGAGGTCAAATTAGTGATCCCCTCTAGTATCCCCAGAGGTCAACTTAGTGATCCTTTAGTATCCCCAGAGGTCAACTTAATGATCCCCTCTAGTATCCCCTTAGGTCAACTTAGTGATCCTCCTCTAGTATCCCGAGAGGTCAACTTAGTGATCCTCTTCAAGTATCCCCAGAAGTCAACTTAGTGATCCTCCTGTAGTATCCCTAGAGGTCAACTTAGTGATTCTCCTGTAGTATCCCCAGAGGTCAACTTAGTGATCCCCTCTAGTATCCCCAGAGGTCAACTTAGTGATAATCCTCTAGTATCCCCAGAGGTCAACTTAGTGATCCTCCTCTAGTATCCCCAGAGGTCGACTTAGTGATCCTCCTCCAGTATCCCCAGAGGTTAACTTAGTGATCCTCCTCTAGTATCCCCAGAGGTCAACTTAGTGATCACCTTCTAGTATCACCAGAGGTCAACTTAGTGATCCTCCCCTTGTATCCCCAGAGTTCAACTTAGTGATCCTCCTCTAGTATCCCAAGAGGTCAACTAGTGATCCTCCTCTAGTATCCCAAGAGGTCAACTTAGTGATCCTCCTCTAGTATCCCCAGAGGTCAACTTAGTAATCCTCCTCTAGTATCCCCAGAGGACAACTTAGTGATCCTCCTCTAGCATCCCTAGAGATCATCTTAGTGATCCTCCTCTAGTATCCCCAGAGGTCAACTTAGTGATCCTTCTCTAGTGTCCCCTGTGGTCAACTTAATGATCCTCCTCTAGTATCTCCAGAGATCAACTTAGTGATCCCCTCTAGTATCCCCAGAGGTCAACTTAGTGATCCTCCTCTAGTATCCCAAGAGGTTAACTTAGTGATTATAACGATCTGTTCTTTGGCGTTTTGGAGTGTTCTTGGTAGCGGGAATGCAATGATAAAGCTTCGGAGACTTCTTACTTTATTTGTAATACTACGATGTCTGCTTCACATCCCAGAGGAGATCGTACCCTGTTACGTCACAGCTCAGCCACAGCTGTCTCCCGTGTTGCAGTATGTATCCAGACACAGGAAGGCGTGCAGTGCTGCATCCACGCTCACTGCCTTACACTCGAAAAAACGGTGTGGTTCGTGGTCTAAGGCAGTGAGCGTGGATGCAGCACTGCACGCCTTCCTGTGTCTGGATACATACTGCAACACGGGAGACAGCTGTGGCTGAGCTGCGACGTAACAGGGTACGATCTCCTCTGGGATGTGAAGCAGACATCGTAGTAGTCGCTGCAGGGGTTCACTCAACCTGGGGCACAACTGCTGGTGCCCTCGAGTGAGGCGTCGTCAGTAGTCGCAACAGGACAGGACTGGCAAGCGACTCAGGAGGACATTCCTCGACTGGTACTGTCGCTGGAGCTGTCGCTGCTGGCGAGTGTAGAGTGAGTCGTGACAGGGACGACTCGGCGAAACATCTGGAGGTCGTAACAGCATACACCATACTGCAGTGAGTGGGCTAGCAGTCAAAGTGACATCAACTTTGTGCAGGCTGCTCACTGAAGCTGTGACACGAGACTGACAGTCGCCTGCCAACAGGCTTAACTGCGGCTTGGCGAGTGACATCTCTCGACAGTAGAAGTTACAGCAGAGGGCAGTGTAAGCGTCCCCAGACTGGTCATCTGCAATAACTGGACTGACGGTGTTGGAGGTGAAGTGGAACGGTCTCGATGGGAGAATCGTCGCGGGTACGATTCAACAAAGGCATCTACGAGCGGCGAACAATAAGAGCTTTCTGTACAAGGGGCTCGAACGCTCGTACTGACGCCTGGACTGACAAATTTAAGCTGTCAAGCGCGCGGGGCGCGGGTCACACACTGGGTGACAAAGTAACACACAGGTGCTACATAGGACACACGAGAAACTGCACACATACTGCACATGTGGTACAACATAGCTTACTAGCAAATGACGCTTTTCTGTATAAAAATCGTCACTAAGTAATACACGAACATGTGAGAACACTGACTGAGAGAAATAATGAACACTCGACTTATATCTTCTCTCAAACTTCTCGACAAATAATGAAAATATAATGCACACGGTGAAACTACAGCACTCGGGACTTCATGTGGGTGATATCAGGCGTGACATCGCGAGTGACGTCAGCAGACGTCGCGAGGAACGTCAGGCAACATCGTGGGTGACGTCGCGAGGAACGTCAGGCAACATCGTGGGTGACGTCGCGAGGTGACGTTCTGGAGTGACATGATGATGGATGTCATGGGGTGACATCGCGAAGTGACATCAGTGGAGTGACGTCGTGGAGTCGGCAGCATCGTGACGTCAGCAACATGGTGGTGACGTCATGGGTTGATGTAGGCGCAGACCCACACGGGGTCACACGTGGCTTCGAGTGGCCTCGGACACTCTGATACACAGTTCTGGCAAGAATTCACAAGGAAATTCACAGAAAACAGCATAGAGGGAGTGGGCAGTGAGTGGTGTATGGTGTGTGGCGGCGTACACTAGGGCGGGTGTGAGTGTCTGGGTGAGAGGCAAGGAGCCCGGCCGCTTCCTACTCTCACCCTACCCATACACGAGGGAGACAACCACACTAGACGCTGAAATCACCCCTAACTCACCTCTGAAGTGCTGAAATAGCAGTGCTGAGCTGAACAACAACAGAAGAACATGCTGGCAAGGCTGAGCACGTGACTGAGAAACAGCATGGGACGCTGGGCGTGAAGTCAGTGACGCCATTTCTCGGAGAATTAGACAAATTTCGGCCTGAATCCTGCTTGTACCTATGTCTGGACGCTGAGATTTGCAGAAACGACATCAGGATAACTCGTTGAGAGACGGATGCTTCTTGTGTAGGCTGATGAATTGAAAGACAAACTTCAGTCCTCTTCCTCCCCTCAACACATCAGCTGCGAGGCACCGCTGTCACCATTTATAACGATGTGTTATTTGGCGTTGTGGAGAGCGGGTATGTAATGATAAGGCTTCGGAGGCTTCTTACTTTATTTGTATAAAGGTGCGAGTACACAGGCTGCGTGTCTGTGGCCATGGCCAAGGGCCATGCCTTGCGAGAGTGAGAGGAGTTAGGCCTGTTGACTGACTGTTGTCTAGGCGCCAAGTGAGAGCGGGCCATGGCGGGTCTGGTAGACGTGGGTATGCCTACCAGGCTTGCCCTCTGGCGGAATACTATGGGAACTAGCATAACACGAAATATGAACTCAGCTGGCAGACAGCATGGCTGTCTATGCAGAAAGTCAGGCTGTCTACATGATAACCCTCTAATATCCCTAGAGGTTAACTTAGTGATTCCCTCTAGTATCCCCAGAGGTCAACTTAGTGATCCTCCTGTAGTATCCCCAGAGGTCAACTTAGTGATCCTCCTGTAGTATCCCCAGAGGTCAACTTAGTGATCCTCCTGTAGTATCCCCAGAGGTCAACTTAGTGATCCTCTCTAGTATCCCCAGAGGTCAACTTAGTGATCCTGTTCTAGTATCCCCAGAAGTCAACTTAATGATCCTCCTCTAGTATTCCCAGAGGTCGACTTAGTGATCCTCCTCTAGTATCCCCAGAGGTCAGCTTAGTGATCCTCTAGTATCCCCAGAGGTCTACTTAATGATCCCCTCTAGTATCCCCAGAGGTCAACTTAGTGATCCTCCTCTAGTATCCCCAGAGGTCAACTTAGTGATCCTCTTCTAGTATCCCCAGAGGTCAACTTAGTGATCCTCCTCTAGTATCCCCAGATGTCAACTTAGTGATCCTCCTGTAGTATCCCCAGAGTTCAACTTAGTGATCCCCTCTAGTTTCTCCCAGAGGTCAACTTAGTAATAATCCTCTAGTATCCCCAGAGGTCGACTTAGTGATCGTCTTCTAGTATCCCCAGAGGTCAACTTAGTGATCCTCCTCTAGTATCCCCAGAGGTCAACTTAGTGATCCCCTCTAGTAAACCCAGAGGTCAACTTAGTGATCCCTCTCCAGTATCCCCAGAGGTCAACTTAGTGATCCCCTCTAGTATCCCCAGAGGTCAACTTAGTGATCCCCCTCTAGTATCTAGCTTGTTTCTGGTCTCTTAACAGCTCGTTAGTAATAATTCTAGTCCTGATATCAGATAAATTATGTGGCTTCTCAATGTCACTTTTGGGTCACAACTGAATGAATACAAACCTACCAAATAAAAGATAAGATCTTTAATAAGAAATGTGTCTTGGTGGTCATATTTACAGGTAATGTAACTTGAAATATTAAGGAAATAATCTCCTACGCAGTTCTTGGAGTGTAATATAGATTATTATATTTTTGGCGTTATACTTAGTATTATTGTGAATATATATATAAGTTATGGTGTTATGGGCACTTTGTTCACTATTGCTGATATGTACCATCTGCTACGTTGCTGACATGTACCATCTGCTACGTTGCTGACATGTACCATCTGCTACGTTGCTGACATGTACCATCTGCTACGTTGCTGACATGTACCATCTGCTACGTTGCTGACATGTACCATCTGCTACGTTGCTGACATGTACCATCTGCTACGTTGCTGACATGTACCATCTGCTACGTTGCTGACATGTACCATCTGCTAAGTTGCTGACATGTACCATCTGCTACGTTGTTGATATGTACCATCTGCTACGTTGTTGATATGTACCATCTGCTACGTTGCTGATATGTACCATCTGCTACGTTGCTGACATGTACCATCTGCTACGTTGCTGACATGTACCATCTGCTACGTTGCTGACATGTACCATCTGCTACGTTGCTGATATGTACCATCTGCTACGTTGTTGATATGTACCATCTGCTACGTTGTTGATATGTACCATCTGCTACGTTGCTGATATGTACCATCTGCTACGTTGCTGATATGTACCATCTGTTACGTTGCTGACATGTACCATCTGCTACGTTGTTGATATGTACCATCTGCTACGTTGTTGATATGTACCATCTGCTACGTTGTTGATATGTACCATCTGCTACGTTGTTGATATGTACCATCTGTTACGTTGTTGATATGTACCATCTGCTATGTTGTTGATATGTACCATCTGCTACGTTGCTGACATGTACCATCTGCTACGTTGCTGACATGTACCATCTGCTACGTTGCTGACATGTACCATCTGCTACGTTGCTGATATGTACCATCTGCTACGTTGCTGACATGTACCATCTGCTACGTTGCTGATATGTACCATCTGCTACGTTGCTGATATGTACCATCTGCTACGTTGTTGATATGTACCATCTGCTACGTTGCTGATATGTACCATCTGCTACGTTGTTGATATGTACCATCTGCTACGTTGCTGACATGTACCATCTGCTACGTTGCTGATATGTACCATCTGCTACGTTGTTGATATGTACCATCTGCTACGTTGTTGATATGTACCATCTGCTACGTTGCTGATATGTACCATCTGCTACGTTGCTGATATGTACCATCTGTTACGTTGCTGACATGTACCATCTGCTACGTTGTTGATATGTACCATCTGCTACGTTGTTGATATGTACCATCTGCTACGTTGTTGATATGTACCATCTGCTACGTTGTTGATATGTACCATCTGTTACGTTGTTGATATGTACCATCTGCTACGTTGTTGATATGTACCATCTGCTACGTTGCTGACATGTACCATCTGCTACGTTGCTGATATGTATCATCTGCTACGTTGCTGACATGTACCATCTGCTACGTTGCTGATATGTACCATCTGCTACGTTGCTGATATGTACTATCTGCTACGTTGTAGATATTTACCATCTGCTACGTTGCTGATATTTACCATCTGCTACGTTGCTGACATGTACCATCTGTTACGTTGCTGATATGTATCATCTGCTACGTTGCTGATATGTACCATCTGCTACGTTCCTGATATTTACCATCTGCTACGTTGCTGACATGTACCATCTGCTACGTTGCTGACATGTACCATCTGCTACGTTGCTGACATGTACCATCTGCTACGTTGCTGACATGTACCATCTGCTACGTTGCTGACATGTACCATCTGCTACGTTGCGGACATGTACCATCTGCTACGTTGTTGACATGTACCATCTGGTACGTTGCTGACATGTACCATCTGCTACGTTGCTGACATGTACCATCTGCTACGTTGCTGACATGTACCATCTGCTACGTTGCTGACATGTACCATCTGCTACGTTGCTGACATGTACCATCTGCTACGTTGCGGACATGTACCATCTGCTACGTTGTTGACATGTACCATCTGGTACGTTGCTGACATGTACTATCTGCTACGTTGCTGACATGTACCATCTGCTACGTTGC
>WNWK01016501.1:0-44777 GCA_009830355.1 Cherax destructor
AGCCTTATGCCGCCTTTTAGGCCTAAAACCAACCAAACGAATTACTTTTTATGTTCCATATAATTTTTATGGCTACGAGAGCTGAGTGACCTACGTGACCAAAATGCTTAGTAAATATCACTACTACTAACTACTACTACCTGATTCCTGTGTTGAGGTGGGTGAGGCCTCACTTGGTCGAGCGTCATGTATACCAGCATATCACAACATACCAAAACCACCGGCTTACGTGATACTCGACCAGGTTAAGTGCCATCCACTTCACAACATGGGTAAACAGGCAGCTTCGTGATCACCTCTGACACGTCATTATATATATATATATATATATATATATATATATATATATATATATATAATATATATATATATATATATATATATATATATATATATGTCGTGCCGATTAGGTAAAACTTGCGATTTTGGCTTAAATAGCAATGCTCTTCTTGCCATATAAGACAAGCGAAAATTTGTGTATGCAATAATTTCGCAAAAATCATTCTGAACCTAACGAAAAAATATATTTCATTGCGTTTGTTTATTATTAAATTAATGTTAACGTATCTAAAATATATTTAGTTGGGTTAGGCTAAATTAAATTGCGCTTGTTGTAATAAGGTTAGGTAGGTTTTCAAAGTTTCTCTTGGTACAAAATTATAAATTTTTACATTAACGTAAATGAAAAAAATATATCTTTAAACGTATAAGAAAAATTTTAGAAAGGACTTAATTTTAAATGAGTTCTTGCTAATTGACCAGTTTTACCTAATCGGCGACATATATATATATATATATATATATATATATATATATATATATATATATATATATATATATATATATATATATATATATATATATATATATATATATTATTTATTTATTTATTTATTTTGTCATTCTTGACCTTTGTATGTTCGAAGGGATGAAGGTTCAAAGATCGAAGTTTTCTAGTAAATATTCTAAAGAGTTTTTTATCATGCGCCGCTTTAAACCAAAGCCAAATGGGTTTTGCAGGAATGGATTGAAGCTAAAATTTAGAAGTGATCGGAACGAAATGATGAAAGAAAAGTGAAACTGTGAGGTGAAAGATACATTTTAACTGAATTAGATGTAAACAACAGAGAAGAATTTATTCAATGATGTTTTGATATACTTCTTCCTAGAGGAGTACTGCAGCTGTGAGCTGAAATATGGCTGTTAGCTTGTCAACATGTGAGATAGCTTTCAGCATATTCTTGGAGGCATATATCGAAAATACTCGTTATTTATGATGAAAAGAAAGATTAAAGCTTGGGTGAGTTTATTATATAAATAATGTGGGTGATGTGTTGGTTTTGGCAGACATGCAGACACTGTACTTCCCATCTCCAGGACTCAAGTCCGGCCTGCCGGTTTCCCTGAATCCCTTCATAAATGTTACTTTGCTCACACTCCAACAGCACGTCAAGTATTAAAAACCATTTGTCTCCATTCACTCCTATCAAATACGCTCACACATGCTTGCTGGAAGTCCAAACCCCTCGCACATAATACCTCCTTTACCCCCTCCCTCCAACCTTTCCTAGGCCGACCCCTACCCCGCCTTCCCTCCAATACAGATTTATACACTCTCGAAGTCATTCTGTCTCGTTCCATTCTCTCTACATGTCCGAACCACCTCAACAACCATTTTATCAGCTCTCTGGATAATAGTTTTGGTAATCCCGCACCTCCTTCTAATTTCCAAACTCCGAATTCTCTGCATTATATTCACACCACACATTGACCTCAGACATGACATCTTCACTGCCTCCAGCCTTCTCCTCGTTGCAACATTTATCACCCATGCTTCACACCGATATAAGAGTGTTGGTATAACTATACTCTCATACATTCCCCTCTTTACTTCCATGGACAAAATTCTTTGTCTCCACAGACTCTGAAGTACTCCACTCACCCTTTTCCCCTCATCAATTCTATGATTCACTTCATCCTTCATAGACCCATCTGCTGACATGTCCACTCCCAAATATCTGAATACATTCACCTTCATACTTTCTCCCTCCAATCTGATATCCAATCTTTCGTCACCTAATCTTTTTGTTATCCTCATCACCTTACTCTTTCCTATATTCACTTTCAATTTCTTCTTTTACGCACCCTACCAAATTCATCCACCAACCTCTGCAACTTCTCTTCAGAATCTCCCAAAAGCACAGTGTCATCAGCAAAAAGCAACTGTGACAACTCCCACTTTGTATTTGATTCTTTATCTTTTAACCCCACAACTCTTGCCAAGACCCTCGCATTCACTTTTCTTACAACCCCATCTATAAATATATTGAAAGAAATTCTCCAATTTCCTAAAAATGTATATCATACAACAGCATAATGTGTAATGTATACCTGGAGAATACCTGGAGAGGTTCCGGGGGTCAACGCCCCCGCAGCCCGGTCTGTGTAAAGAATATTTAACGAATATTTGTAAAGAATGTAAAGAATATTTGAATTAACTATGCATGAGAAAGTTACTTGCCCATATACAAATAAATGCGGTAAAACCCAAAGCATAAGATGTTTTTGTGAGTAAGAGCGAGAAGGAAGCAACACTACTCTTACTAGATCCCTGGCTGGTAGAAGTGAGAGCGAGAAGGAAGCAACACTACTCTTACTAGATCCGAGGCTGGTAGAAGTGAGAGCGAGAAGGAAGCAACACTACTCTTACTAGATCCCTGGCTGGTGGAAGTGAGAGCGAGAAGGAAGCAACACTACTCTTACTAGATCCCTGGCTGGTAGAAGTGAGAGCGAGAAGGAAGCAACACTACTCTTACTAGATCCCTGCCTGGTAGAAGTGAGAGCGAGAAGGAAGCAACACTACTCTTACTAGACCCGTGGCTGGTAGAAGTGAGAGCGAGAAGGAAGCAACACTACTCTTACTAGATCCGAGGCTGGTAGAAGTGAGAGCGAGAAGGAAGCAACACTACTCTTACTAGATCCCTGGCTGGTAGAAGTGAGAGCGAGAAGGAAGCAACACTACTCTTACTAGATCCCTGGCTGGTAGAAGTGAGAGCGCGAGGGAAGCAACATTACTCTTACTAGATCCCAGGCTGATAGAAGTGAGAGCGAGAGGGAAGCAACACTACTCTTACTAGATCCCTGGCTGGTAGAAGTGAGAGCGAGAGGGAAGCAACACTACTCTTACTAGATCCCTGGCTGGTAGAAGTGAGAGTGAGAAGGAAGCAACACTACTCTTACTAGATCCCTGTCTGGTAGAAGTGAGAGCGAGAAGGAAACAACACTACTCTTACTAGATCCCAGGCTTGTAGAAGTGAGAGCGAGAAGGAAGCAACACTACTCTTACTAGATCCCTGGCTGGTAGAAGTGAGAGCGAGAGGGAAGCAACACTACTCTTACTAGATCCCTGGCTGGTAGAAGTGAGAGTGAGAAGGAAGCAACACTACTCTTACTAGATCCCTGGCTGGTAGAAGTGAGAGCGAGAAGGAAGCAACACTACTCTTACTAGATCCCTGGCTGGTAGAAGTGAGAGCGAGAAGGAAGCAACACTACTCTTACTAGATCCCTGGCTGATAGAAGTGAGAGCGAGAAGGAAGCAACACTACTCTTACTAGATCCCTGGCTGGTAGAAGTGAGAGTGAGAAGGAAGCAACACTACTCTTACTAGATCCCTGGCTGGTAGAAGTGAGAGTGAGAAGGAAGCAACACTACTCTTACTAGATCCCTGGCTGGTAGAAGTGAGAGTGAGAAGGAAGCAACACTACTCCTACTAGATCCCTGGCTGGTAGAAGTGAGAGCGAGAAGGAAGCAACACTACTCTTACTAGATCCCTGGCTGGTAGAAGTGCTCCAGATGTGAATTATCCTTTTATGCTGGGCAAGGAGACACAAGTGCAGTATAAAGTGGTTCTTCACTGACAACATTTGTCCCCCACAGTGGGATTTATCGAATCACAAGCAGAACTGTTTGTGAATAAAGCCCACCGTGTGGGTGAAACTTTATCAATAAAGGTTTTCATTATACTACATTTGTGTCAACTTGTCCATCGTGTGGGCATTTTATATCATTTACTTTTTTATGTTTTTGATTGTGAGATCCTAGATGTAACTTATTTTAACTGTATTAGCATGCTTGAATAGATATATCTTTTATACTATAGTTTGTGGTAGTTTATTAAGTTTGTGGCAAAAATTTGTATAGTCTTTGATATACAAAATTTTTTGCAATTTTGTCATGTTTTTTTCAGTTTGCTTGTATACACCTAATTACTAATCAAATTAATAGTGTTATATGCATTAGGTATGCACCTATGTATTGCTTTGTGGTGACGTGCTTTTCGGATAATATACATCGCTATAACAATTTCGTTATATAAAAATTGACTATAACATAAAATAAATGTGATGTGTGTGAAAAAAGAGTAAGTTAGTTACTCACACACTGGACATGGGACTGTCCCAACGTGATATATCTTCTGGGCATCCTCCACTCTTCCACTGACCGAGTCTTTCAAGGACCAGCCTTGCTGTGGTTCGTACGTCAGATTGCGTGAGGCCAACAGTAACAGCCTGGTTGATCAGGCCCTGATCCACAATGAGGAGTGGTTACAGACTGGGCCGCGGGGGCGTTGACCCCCAAAACCCTCTCCAGGTATACTCCAGATATTTCAAGGACTGATTTTTTCAAGGAACCACTGAAAATAAGTCACTTTGTCTGATTTTTTTGGGTTATCCTAGGTAATTTACACATGTTTAATAAGTATGATAATTTATGTAACTGTATTTATGTACCTGAACCTGAATAAACTTAACTAATTCATCAGGTCATCTGTCCAACTTGGGTACCTATATCAACTGTTCCTTGTGGTGGTGCCAGCTGCAGAACGGTGTTGGTACTCTGCTGAATCACACCTTACAGACCTACCTGGAGGGCATTCCTGGGTCAACGCCCCCGCGGCCCGGTCTATGACCAGGCGACATTTTTGAAGAAACATCAGGCGTAATTAGTCTAGTGTACTTCTTAATTAATAATTTATGCTTTACATTCTTTTAACGATGTGTTGGATCATTTTACACGTTGTGAATTTAACTCTTGCTGCTGTGAATGACCTTTCGCTTCCTGCACTCTGTAAGTTCCACAACTCTTCCCCCTTCACTGCTCCTCCCTCTTCACTTTATACTCCCCTTCCCTTCCTCTATCCCATATCTTCTCACACACAGTCCCTTATACGCCTCTTGACCTTTACCACCTCTCCCCCCACACACAAGCTCGCACATACCTCTTCGCCTGAACCCCCTCCCCCCACACTGGCCCAGCAGCTGTGAATCGACCCCTGCAACCAGAAACAGGCGAGCGCACACCCACACACCTAACCACCACCTCGTACAAAACAAGTGACCCAACACCTCTCTGATACACCTCATGACCACATAGCTTCACACACGCCTGATATTTCTGGTGACCTCGTACTGTCACACACACACCCACGTAAATCTCTGGTGACCTCGTACTGTCACACACGCCCACGTACATCTCTGGTAACCTCGTACTGTCACACACACACACCCACGTACATCTCTGGTGACCTCGTACTGTCACACACACACCCACGTACATCTCTGGTGACCTCGCACTGTCACACTTAATCTCATGCTTGGTGACCTTGTACCTCAAGTTTCCCGAGCGTGGAAATCATGCAAATGAAATGTGTCCCGCATTATTGAAATTCACCAGCAACTGTGTTAGGTGACTTGATTTACCGAAGTGTCCTTGAATAATGTCAGTCTGGGTAATGTAATACACGTGTCCTTGCAGGTCACGGCCGTTGAGGCGCTGTTTGATGTTTGACATAACAAGGACTTCACGAGACTAGTGTATGTGTGTACTCACCTCTTCACTGGTCACTACTAGGTCCACTCCCTGCTCCATGAGCTTTATCATACCTCTTCTTAAAGCTACGTATGGATCCTGCCTCCACTATATCACTCCAGACTGTTCCCCTTCCTGACATCCTTATAACTGAAGAAGAATTTCCTAACATCACTGTGAGTCATCAGTCTTTTCATCTTCCAGTTGAGTGTTTACTCACCTATTTGTGGTTGCAGGGGTCGATTCATAGCTCCTGGCCCCGCCTCTTCACTGATTGCTACTAAGTCCTTTCTCTCCCTGCTCCATGAGCTTTATCAAACCTCGTCTTAAAACTATGTATGGTTCCTGCCTCCACTACGTCACTTTCTAGGCTATTCCACTTCCTGACAACTCTATAACTGAAGAAATACTTCCTAACATCCCTTTGACTCGTAGGAGTCTTCAACTTCCAATTGTGACCCCTTGTTTCTGTGTCCCCTCTCTGGAACATCTTGTCTCTGTCCACCTTATCTATTCCTCGCAGTATTTTATATGTCGTTATCATGTGTGTGTGTGTGTGTGTGTGTGTGTGTGTGTGTGTGTGTGTAGACCTTCACTTATATATCGGTAGTTATTACCGGAAATATTAACTGGCATGAACTCAAATTAAGTTGTAATAAACAACTTTCAATGAATAAGCAGAAAAGTGGACGAGGTGCTCGAACCAAGGTCCGTCAATTGGCAGTCCGACGCTCTACCTTCTAAATAACAAAAAAAAAAAAGGCACAATACCGTGACTGGAACAATACACACACAACCCGCACATATAAAAGAGAGAGGAGCTTACGACGACGTTTCGGTCCGACTTGGACCATTTGTAAATGGTGACTTTGTAAATGGTCCAAGTCGGACGAAACGTGTCGTAAGCTCCTCTTTTATATGTGCGGGTTGTGTGTGTACTCTTCCTTCTAATAGGAAGGATCCCGAACTAATACTCACTGTATTACACCGAGGGAAGGAGTTCAGTTGGGTTACAGTTGGTGTCTCTGACGGAATATAATACAGGAAGTATTATTTCCGGATCTTATTAGAGGCCTGGGTAGTCGAGACGGTAGAACGTTGGACTCTGTTTATGGAACGCGGTTCGCGTTCCACTTCGATCCTTATGTTTATTCATTAACTAGTATGAATAAACTGAATGGACGAGGATTCGAACCATGGTTCTGAATGGTAACAGGTCTAGCGCTCTACCACTGGGCTACGAGGCTTCACAGAAAGCTCGTAGCCCAGTGGTAGAGTGTTGGACCTGCTACCAATGAGGGCGTTGGTTTGAATCCTCGTACATTCTCTTGTTTATTCATTGACAGTCGTCTTTTACGACTTCTCTAATTCATTTACTGGTGTATAATGCGTAGTATGGGAAGATATTGTTAGTTAATTTGCATATTAATGTATGGAATGAGATAATAGTAAACAGGTGATATAATAAGAAAAAATAATCTTGTGAAAAAATAGTGAATTTCCCGGCACTTTCGTGATTTCTCACATTATCAGTTCCTTGATAATGTGAGAAATCACGAAATCGCTTGGAAGTTCACTATTTTTTCACAGTGGTTAATTTGTATATTAATGTATGTGCAGTAACACATTGCAAGAGTTGTCATGCCTCAGGCACCTGAGGTAAATGTTTATTTCCTGGGCATCTGGGTATAAAGGTTCATGTCCCAGTACCTGAGGATAAAGGTTCATGCCCCAGTAACTGGGAGTAAAGATATATGCCCCAATGCCTGAAGATAAAGGTTCATGCCCCCAGCACCTTTGAGTAAAGGTTCATACCCTGGAGATAAAAGTTCATGTCCTCAGCATCTGGGGGTAAAGCTTCAAAACCAGGCATCTGTGGATTAAGTTCATACGCTGGCATCTGGGAGTAAAGTTTCATGCCCTGAGACTTCGAGGTAAAATTTCATGGTTCGGTACATGGGGGTCAAGATTTATGCCCCGGGCACCTGGGGGTCAATATTTATGCCCCGGGCACATGGGGGTCAAGATTTATGCCCCGGGCACCTGGGAGTGCAAGATCATGCTCCTTGGCATCTGTGGGCGCCGGTTTATGCCCGGCACACCTAGGGTTCAGGTTCATGACTGGAACACTTTGAGCAATGGTTCATCCCCGGGTATCTAAGAGTAAGTGTTCATGTACCCAGAATCTGTGGGCACAGGTTCATGCCACAGTCACCCGGGGGCGCAGGCCCCATGGGCCATAGGTTCATGACCCAGGAACCCCAGTTTTCCAAAAGTAACTTTGATAAGGCAAAATTTGTCATGAATTTATGCGAAGAAATTATGGTAATTATTGAATAGACTGCAGGAATTATTTTATCACGTAATATCAAACAAATTTGATTCGGTATTAAAATAATTTTAAATATTCTCCTTTTATGTACAGATCTTCGGGATGATGTAGTTCAGAGAGCCTTCTGTATTGTGATGTCTGCGCCCATATGGCAAGACGGCTATTGCATGAATGATGGTGAATATATTTCCTTTGGACGTAGAATTATAGGGGATATTATTAAGGTGTATATATGGAAAACAGGAATATATAAAGGGGATGTAAATGCTAATGGGTTCAAATTGGAAAAAAATAGATTTAAAAAGGTTATATTAAAGCACTGGTTTTGTAATGGAGTAGTGGATGAGTGGAACAAACTCCCGAGTAAAGTCACTAAAGCTAAAACGTTATGTAGTTTTAAAAATAGGTTAGACAAATACATGAATGGGTGTGTGTGGATGTGACTTGGACCTGAATGGCTTAGGCCAGTAGATGACTTGGACCTGCCTTGCATGGGCTAGTAGGTCTGCTGCAGTGCTGCTTCTTTCTTATATGTTTTGGTTCACTATACCTGAGTGAAACGGCCGGTGTGTTAAAAAATCTGAATTAAGATATGCATGTTATTCCTTCTCTCAGGCTGAGGAAGAAGAAAGTGGGTGTGGGGATTATAGTTGTAAAAGAATGAATACAATATGAAAAGACCACTGTTGGTCTTAGGGTACTCATCTTTCTGTTGAAGGCACAGAACCCCAGCAGCCGCAGTTCTGTGGGTCTTCTTCAATGTCGGCTATCTTAGTTCCCACTTGGCTGTAATAGAACGGGTTACCATAATTAACACGCCCTTCTGACATATTATTACAGCATGTACAGGATATACTAGGTGAGTTCTCTACTTGTGTTTGGGCGTTGGCCCGCTCATAACTGCTTCGATGGTCATCCCTACTCACCTAACATCTGACCACCCTGGCACCCTGGCACTGCAATGATTATTAGGCTGATGTTGGGATGAACAGAACTTACCTGGTTCATTGTAGTGGGAGCTCTTGACATTACTACATCGTTGAAGCCATCTGCTTCAACGACATAGTAAATGTTAATGGCTTGATTTGAAGATATGACGTTGGACGTCTTCACTTCTTTTGTCACTTTGGCCACGTTGAACGTCACCTGACATGACCATCACTTGCCACAAGTTTAATTTGTGAACTATATCCGAAGATAGTGTCCACAGTATGGAGAATTACTAGTGATACCTCGCTTAGCAGAGATAACATTGGTTAGCATTTCAACACAGTCTCTTTGCTTCAGTTCTCCTTAATATTTATTCATATACGAATAAGCAACATGGAAAATCAATGTTATGTTACGGTTTACTTTCTCACTTGCTAATATGACAGGGATTCTTGCACATAGGGGAGTTACGTATTTGCTGTATCTCTTCCACAAATCTTTCTTGAGATTGTCAATGTATGACTCGAGTTACACGAAGTACACACAGATATGGCCACACATATTTCTACATTTCAATGTGGCATGGCCTTGCCGGTGATACTTGGTCACTTGCTATATCACTCGTAGATTTCATTCATTGCAATCTAGCTTTTGGAGCACCCAGCACCTCTGTAGTCAACTTCTGCTGACATAATGTATATCGGCAATTTAATTAGATAAAAAATAGTGCAGATTGCTTGACTTCAAGGTGCGGGTTATTGAGTATAATGTCACTAGCTATGATAACAGGTTGGAGGCATATTAATACGAATTTTCACTGGTCTTAAAAATGAAAGCTTCTTCAGACAAACACGTGAATATATTCCAAATTATTCTGCAAGAGAGGAAACTCGGCTATATGGGTGCAAAAATCATGTGTCCATTTTATCTACTCTTGATCTAGATCCAATTTAGTGGTAGTCTAAATCTGCATTGGCAAGGCATGTTAAGATATATAGATGTTCTGGTATGGCGTAATGAAATTTCGTTGCAAGACATGAGATCTTGCTTCATCTCTGCTAATGGAAAGAAGCAGCCGTGACCCCCTTTACCACACCTGCACTGCCAGTGTGGGAATGTAGAGAGAGAGAGATTTGGGGGCTCAACCACCTTAGGAGATAATTTTTTCCACAGTGGGTATCATGGAGGAAAATGGGTAACAGTCAGCTGCAGAAGAAACTGTAATTATGGTATATAAAAAATATTTTTAACATTTAAATTGTACTATGAAGCAATAAGATGATCAATTGATCATTATTGTATCAACTCTGATATTACAGAACCTATTAAGCATTTCCTTAACAGACACAAAATTTAAATGGAAACCTTTATTAAAGGCAATGTTTTACTTGGTTTAAAGACACGTGATCAAACACGAGGACATAATTGATGTTTCGGTCCTGTGACCTTGATCACTTATAACACACAGTTTAAAAAATAACATTATACATAAGTGGTGTGTGAGGTGTGAGTGATATATTCTAATAAATATGTCCTAGTGTTTGCTCACGTGTCTTTTTAAACCAATTTGTCAGTATCAGTTACCTAGGTTTATACCAATGTTCCACTTGGACTATTGGACGACAAACACTGCATACCATATAGACTGTCGACCTCTATGGCAGAAAGATAGATCCAAAATGGTTCCATTATCAGAGCAGATGTGGTTATGAAGAGTACATAGTATGCCTAGGAACATTGGGGAGGCAGGTGGGACTGAAGGTATGAGTACGTGCTAGAACATGGAGGGGTGAGTGCGTGAGCATGAGCCATGACTCAGAAGGGTGGTGTGTGATGCATGTTGTGCTGTGCAGCATGAGCCAGGGGCTCAGGAGGGTGGTGTGTGTTGTGCATGTTGTTGTTGTAGGTTCGCCGGTACATCCGACCCGGGTCTTCTCCAAATGGCGACCCAACATTGGCCCCCTGGGTAGAGGGTGTCGGTCATCTTCTTTCTTCTGTCTTCTTTCTTGGGGCCCCCCGGGTGGGGGGTGACTTCTTCTTCTCTCTTGCTGTGGCTCCCCCACGGTGAGGGGAGTCTTCTGGCTTCGCATCTTCATCATCAGGCGTCCTCTTGGGTCTTCATCATCAGATCTTGGGACTTCGGACTGTTGTAGTCCCGGCAGACGTGTCTTGACATGGGTGGAAGCTAGGCATCAGGCTGTGGTTCTACCTACATAGGCTCCGATTTTGAAGCAGAGGGGAAGAAGGATGTGGGATAAGAAAGAAGGAAGAGAAAAGGAAAAGAAAAGAAAAGAAAGAGAAAGTATAGCTGAAGTGTAGTCTTGGTCGTCGTCGGGGTTCTCCATATCGAGGAGTTCTCCGTCGTCATCATCATCGAGGGGGCGGGTTGGGTGGCTAGGACTGGGAGCAATGTCTCCAAGTCGCGGGTGGCCAGGTAAACCAGCCGGGCTGCCCTGTCCTCGCGGGTCAGATCCCCAGGTGCCATCGGGAAGTGCCTGCGGCGGATGGACGTCGTCTGTGTTGTGCAGCATGAGCCAGGGGCTCAGGAGGGTGGTGTGTGCTGTGCAGCATGAGCCAGGGGCTCAGGAGGGTGGTGTGTGCTGTGTAGCATGAGCCAGGGGCTCAGGAGGGTGGTGTGTGCTGTGCAGCATGAGCCAGGGGCTCAGGAGGGTGGTGTGTGCTGTGCAGCATGAGCCAGGGGCTCAGGAGGGTGGTGTGTGCTGTGCAGCATGAGCCAGGGGCTCAGGAGGGTGGTGTGTGTGTGCAGCATGAGCCAGGGGCTCAGGAGGGTGGTGTGTGCTGTGCAGCATGAGCCAGGGGCTCAGGAGGGTGGTGTGTGCTGTGTAGCATGAGCAAGGGGCTCAGGAGGGTGGTGTGTGCTGTGCAGCATGAGCCAGGGGCTCAGGAGGGTGGTGTGTGCTGTGTAGCATGAGCCAGGGGCTCAGGAGGGTGGTGTGTGCTGTGCAGCATGAGCCAGGGGCTCAGGAGGGTGGTGTGTGCTGTGCAGCATGAGCCAGGGGCTCAGGAGGGTGGTGTGTGCTGTGCAGCATGGCCAGGGGCTCAGGAGGGTGGTGTGTGCTGTGCAGCATGAGCCAGGGGCTCAGGAGGGTGGTGTGTGCTTGCGCATGAGCCAGGGTTCAGGAGGTGGTGTGTTGTGCAGCATGGCCAGGGGCTCAGGAGGGTGGTGTGTGCTGTGCAGCATGGCCAGGGGCTCAGGAGGGTGGTGTGTGCTGGCAGCATGGGGCCAGAGGCTCAGGAGGGTGGTGTGTGCTGTGCAGCATGAGCCAGGGGCTCAGGAGGGTGGTGTGTGCTGTGCAGCATGAGCCAGGGGCTCAGGAGGGTGGTGTGTGCTGTACAGCATGAGCCAGGGGCTCAGGAGGGTGGTGTGTGCTGTGCAGCATGAGCCAGGGGCTCAGGAGGGTGGTGTGTGCTGTGCAGCATGAGCCAGGGGCTCACTATCTGGAATCTTCATTGGCTTTGGGTGATGGTGTGTCTGGTATAAATGAAAACTGACTCAAGGCATTTTCTTGTCTTTTTCTTGAAAAATCAGGCTCGCTTTGGGCCAGTCCTTATAATTTTGAGGCTGTTTCGAAACGCTGGTGTCTCTGGGCCTCACGCCATGTGGATTAGTCAAGCGTTATCAGAGACAAGGACAGGAAAATTAAAAAAAAATCTGTGCTTATTCATACCGAAGAGACAGTCATGCGGAACTGAGAAAGTTTCCAGGTGACGGTACCCCCGACTCGCTTGCTCCTCGGCACCCACCACCCTCGTGACCTCACAGCTTCGTTCTTCACGCCTTCTAGTTACATGTTCTCACGTCTATATATACCTATGCTTGCCCTGTACTCTCTCTAGATTTTAAGAAAGTTTGCTTTCCAAGTGAACCGTTGTCTCAACAAAAGTTTCCATTCTGCCATAGTCTCTTATCATTTTAAGGGGCACGCAAGTTCCCCCGTCTTTAAATAACATGTTTATTTTTCCACTATAATCTACCTTGTCCATAATTACTATCGCATTTGCTTTGTCTGTTTCGTAAAGTGAAGTCCAGGATCTTTCTTTAATTCATGGCATAACTTAACAAATCTTTGAGGACAATTGTCTTGTAGAGGTCTGAGCTTTGCTCAGACCTCTACAAGACAAGCACAAGTGGTGTGTGCTGTGCACACACCACCCTCCTGAGCCCCTGGCTCATGCTGCACAGCACACACCACCCTTCTGATTTGATAGTAGGGCTCATACTTCGTCTCGTCACCTGCTCTCCCCAATGTTCCTAGGCGCGTACTATGTACTCTCCATAGACTCAAAAAAGACTTGGTATCCAACTGGAACATTGGTATAAACTTGGTAATTGATACTGACAAATTGGTTTAAAAAGACACGAGCAAACACTAGGACATTGATAAAATGATGAGTAATTAAGAATTAAAAAATAGCTTAAAAAAAAAGCAATGAAAGCTACCATGTTTCCATAGCTATTTTATCAGCGTGATGGTTTTACTTTACTCAAATTCCTTTTAATCCACTTAATAACGCTTTCAAACAAATGTTTAATTTAAATTGGTCCAAAGACTGCAAAGCTGTTCTGCTTCTCGGGTTACAGGTTCATGAGTTTGCATCTTTTTTTCATGAACTTGAGTAATTAATCAAATTCATACTTTGAAGGCACGAATCTTTCAGTACTCAAGTGAAAGTGAGCTGCTTTGTTAAATTTGTTTCTTCTAAGCTTCTATCAGTTCGTTCTCTTATAATCATTTACACCAGATCAAACAGGAAGTCTTAATATTGTTTTCGTTATTAAAAGTTTTCTGGTACCCAGATTATAAGAAAAAAATAATGTTTTCACTGGAATGTAGATGGTGTCTTCAGCCTGAATCGCTTAGTCACAAGTCCGGGAGTTTTAACTGGCACTTACTGTTCACATAAACTTCTTAATGCCTATCACCATCAAGACCTGCAAACAGATGAAGAATAAGATAAATATTACAGAAACGTGTCTGTGATCACGGATGTTTATACTGTATAAATATACTGGGATTTATAGGATGCCCACTGGAGAATTTAACAAGCTTAGACTTCGCAATAAAAGATAATCTTATAGGCCTCTTTGATAGTCAATATCTTTGATTTCTTTAGAGTAAAACATCGAAAAAATGTGGCAGAGCCTCCGAGCATATGGTATAATTAGCAGAAAAAATAAAGCACGATAGATCCTTGAATTCTGACACTTCCTGATAATGCACACAAATCACGCTGTCTCTAATAATCACAAAATAAAATCTGCATGTTCCATTGCCCGCCCCATCTTCGCCTCCATGTCACTTCGGCAAAACTAGTGTCCATGTTGCTTCCTCAACTCTCCTGCTCCGCATAAGGATGTGTGATTCAGTTGTTGCCTGGGCCATGTCAGGGACACGGAAAATGAACGGTCGGATGCTGAGATGAAAACTGTTATTTAAAGCTAATGAACAGACTTCATGGGCTACACACACAGCATGATTTTGGAAACTGGCGGACCAGGTGGGCCCTAAAGACGAGAGACAAATTATAGAAGGTTTCGGAGTACATGGTGTTAAAGTCCTCAGCAGGAATTGTCACACTCAAGGACTCATTTTCGAATGAGGATCGGACACACACTTTACCCATAGCCACCCTCTTGCAAGTGCTCCTGCTCCTCTATATTGCTTGTGGCATGCAGGTGACTGTAGGGCACATCTTGTAGCATGCAGGCCTCTTTAAGGGGGGCTCCTGTCACGGTAAAGAGGCTATCGGTCTGAGGAATTGGACCTCCTGGTCTTCTTCCTCAGATCGAACCAAATTACCCCCCAATCCCCCTCCCCTTTCCCATCTTCCCCATCCTCTCTTTTCCCTTTCCTCCTCCTCCTCCTCATCCCTTCCTTATTTCCTTCCCATTTTTACCCTTGGAGCTTCTCTCCACAGGCTTTCTAGTTCCTAGGTAGGGGGAAGGGTACCGTGGTCCAATCCCATTCCGTTGAGGTTCTCGGCAGTGGTGTAGTTTGCCGTGGAATCTGGATCACCTGGGAATGTCCCGATCCCTCTCCGGTCTCCCGGGGGGTGGCCTTGGGTATCTTTCGGGCGACGGTGTATCTCTGGAGGCCACCTTTCGATTCCGGGGTGGTGGCCAAAGGCGGTATGCTTTGTGGCGGATATCCAGCCACCCTCTCTTTTGTCTGCCGAGGTGGCTCGGTGGATGTGAGGTTGCTATCCCGGATTGCTGGTTTACTGGCATGAAGGGTAGGGTATGGCACAGGTTCCATGCAGCATCTGCACTACTTGCGGTGTTGAGGTCCTCTTGGGTGCGGAGGGGGATTTAAACCCCTTTCATTCCTCCTAGGAGCTATTCCTCCATGTTCCACCCTTTTTTTTATTCTTTTTTTTTTAGTTTTCTTTTTTTCTTTTTTTTTTTCTTAAAAACAAAAAGAAAGAAGTAACCTAACCATGGATGCCCTAATCTGTGAACCTACCCCCGGGGCCCTTGATACCGCACCTAGTTCTGACCCTACCTCGTTAATGGACGACTCTTCGGACAACCCTAATACCCCTGTATCTCTTGCTGGTGCCGGTTTGTCACCTGCTTCAGGTACCAGGGACCCGACTGGCCTTTCCATATGTCTGACCTTCGCTCTTCTCTGACCTTGATTCCGGCTTCTCCCTCGACGGTGCGGCAATTTTCGAATCGCTCGCCCGTCTCCCATCGGACCACCCCCGGTCCCACACCCAAACGACCAAGACCCACACATGATGATTCGACACTTCCTTCTCGTTCATCGCAGAAACGACCAGCTCGTCACGCACTCCCCTTAAACTCTGTTTCAAACTACTCAATGAACAAAGTTTTTTACTCTGCGACCAACTTCATCTAATACCTATCTTTCAGACCATAGTATTGGTAAGGCTCTGATACACCATGTTGGTAAAGACATCTCATCGCGATCTTTCTCTTCTTACAACCATTGATACTGCTCCTGTTACTATTGACAAGCACCATTCCCTCAATTCTTGTTGTGGTTCTGTCATTTTGCCCCACACCATTGTCCAACGGAATTTCCAGACATGTGGTGATGACATTTTAGAGCAGCTTGAGCTCCAAGAACTCCCTATCCTTAAAGTTGACACTTTTGTCCTCCCTGCCAACAAGCGAAGACGTTATCCTTGCAATATAGCTCGTTTAACATTTGACTGCCGTGAACTACCACCTTCGGTTTACATTGATCAGCGTTACGTCGAGTATACCGTACAGTGTAACTGCTGGCGTTGGTCATCAGCAATATGCGGTCTGGCCATGCCCGTCTGTGGTGCTACGACCATGCCAGTTCTGTACTCTACCTCCCTCTTGCCTTAACTGTCATGAGGCACATCCGTCGTATTCTCGCCGTTGTCAGGTTTACCTGAATGAGCAGGAAATCCGTTGTCTCAAAGAGGCGGAAGGCTTCTCATATGCTATGGCCGTCTCTCATCTACGCCTTCAAGGAAGACTTCCCATATTTCCTATTCTCGAATTGCTAAATGTCGCCCCGCTTCTGGGGTCCCAACTTCCACGGCTTCCTCTGTGGTCGCCTCATCCACAATCACCCGTCTCGAATCCTTTTGATATTCTTGGCTCCGAGGTCCCTACCTCGGCTTCCCATACTGTCCACACTCCTTCCTCTACTCACTCGCACAATTCTGAGTCTACACATCCTCGTCCTTCACCTAAACCTCAGCGCCCCCCTTCTCATAAGACCGGCAAAAAATCCCTACTGCCAGGTTCTTCGCCTCCGACTAGTTCTGTAACGTGTGTGGAGGTTCACCCTCCTCCTCATACACTACCTTCATCCCCTGTCCCCTCCCAAACCCCTACGACAGTTTCCTCTTCTATCTCCTCGTCCTCTACTTTAGTACAGTCTATAGATTCCCCGATAGTTGCTCCCTCTTCTTCCATTTCTAATGTAGTCCCACATTTTTCATCTTTGACTTCCGAAACACTGGAAGCTATTGCAGAATATATTTCAGAGACTGGACCGATGATGGACACTACTCCACCTGAGGTTCCTCATCTCTCTTCTTCGTCTCAACCCCCCCTTCCTTCACAACGTCCTCCTCCCTCTCTGATTACAGGTCTTCCGCTGCCTCCACACGTGGACTTTTGTAACCCTAGTCCAAAGATTCCTCTCACTTCCACTTATATCTTTCTCTCCATAAATCATGGCTTATTTGCAGTGGAATATCCGAGGCCTCAGGGGTAACCGGGGTGAACTTCAGGTGTTGCTCTCCCAGTTTTCCCCTGTTGGAGTCTGTTTGCAAGAACCCAAATTACAATCCACTGTTATCAGGCCCTTTTCAGGCTATGATTTGTTATATTCATCGGATCCTTTTTCCGATAGAACCTTTAACGAAAGTCCTTACATTACACCGCAGCCCGTATCCACTTGAATAAGTGGTATACACACTGTTCTTTATATCTCTCCCCTTCGCGGGCATTGTCTATCCCAGATGTTGATTTTCTGGTTTCTTCCTTACCGCCACCCCTTCTATTACTTGGCGATTTTAACACACACCATTTTCTCTGTGACTCCCGTGGCATTCAGTTGGAGGCATTTCTTGCTTCTCTTCCCTTCCATGTTTTAAATACGGGTACTCCTACCCATTTTGATCCTCGAACTCATTCTTTCTCCTGTATCGATCTCTCCATCTGCTCTTCCTCAACAGTCCTTGACTTCACCTGGTCTGTCCTCCCGGACTTACATGACAGCGATCATTTCCCAATCATCCTTAAGTCCCCTCTGTTTTCTCCACCTCCTCATTGCCCATGCTGGCAATTTGACCGGGCGAAATGGGACCTTTACGCACATCTTACTGCCTTTCATGAGGTTCCTAGCTCGTCCTCCATTGATGAGGTTTTACATCTCTTTTCGTCCTCCATCTCCACAGCAGCTTCACATTCTATTCCCCAAACCTCGGGCAAGCATCCTCAGAAGTGCGTGCCTTGGTGGTCTCCTGCTTGTGCTCGTGCAGTGCGTTTGAAACGCGCTGAATGGGGTAGGTATCGGTATAACAGAACCACAGAGAGACTCCTTGATTTTAAGCAGAAGAGAGCTATTGCTCGCCGTGTCATACGTAATGCTAAACGCACTTGCTGCCGAGATTACGTTTCTACTGTCACTTCGGCTTCCTCGATAAGTGCAGTCTGGAAGAAAGTGCGGAAATTAAGTGGTAAATTCACCCCCGACCCGGCTCCTGTTCTTCAGGTTGCTGGTGTTGATATAGCACACCGTCTTGCCGTTGCCACTGAAATTGGTAATCATCTAGTCCGCATCTCTCGGGGGCTTCATCTATGCCCCTCGTTCCTTTCTTCTAAGTCTGCCAGCGAGTTAAAACCCTTAGATTTTTCTTCTCTTAGAGAAGAATCCTATAATGTGCCTTTTAACCTTCAAGAACTGGAGGCAACACACTCTGCTTGCCGATCATCGGCAGCTGGGCCAGACGACATACATATTCGTATGCTACAGCATTCTCATCAGTCTGCTCTTACTGTCCTCTTACGACTCTTTAATCTCATATGATCTCAAGGAGTTTTTCCGCAGCTGTGGAAGTATGCTATTGTTCTCCCTTTTCGAAAACCAGGTACTACGGGACGTGATTCCCATCGCTCTTACCAGTGCAGTTTGCAAGGTGATGGAACGTCTAGTTAATAGACGTTTGATGTGGTATTTAGAGACACAATAGTCTCTCCCTAGTCAATATGGCTTCGTAAGGGCCGTTCTGCCATTAACCCCTTGCTGCGCTTGGATACGTATATTCGTAATGCCTTTGCGAATAACCATTCGGTTATCGCTATCTTTTTCGACCTTGAGAAGGCTTATGACACAACTTGGAGATATAATATCTTGGCCCAGGCCCACTCCTTAGGCCTCCGAGGCAACCTACCATTCTTTCTTAAGGCCTTCTTAACTGACAGACATTTCCGGGTCCGGGTTAGTAATGAACTCTCCCCGGAATTTGTCCAAGCTGAAGGTGTCCCTCAGGGATGTGTTCTGAGCACAACACTCTTTCTGCTTGCTATAAATAATCTGGCATCTGTTCTCCCATCCAATATTTGGTCATCGCTCTATGTGGATGACTTTGCTATAGCTTGTGCAGGTGCTGACTGTCACCTCATTGCAGTTTCCCTCCAGCATGCCATCAACCAGGTTTCTGATTGGGCCACCACTCACGGGTTTAAATTTTCTAGTGGCAAAACTCATCAAATTACGTTTACTAGACGTTCAGTGGTCTCTGATCATCCATTGTACCTATACGGCTTACGTATTCCAGAACGTGATACAGTCAAGTTTCTCGGCCTCCTGTTCGACCGTCGATTGTCCTGGAAACCTCACATTACCTCTCTGAAGGCAACTTGTCACACCAGGCTGAACCTTCTTAAAACCCTCGCACATCTTTCATGGGGGGCTGATCGTAGAACTCTCCTTCGCCTACATTCAGCCCTAATTTTGTCGAAACTCGATTATGGTGACCAGGTATATTCGGCGGCCTCTCCTGCTACTCTTTCCATCCTTAATCCCATCCATCACCAGGGATTACGCTTATGCCTCGGTGCATTTCGTTCTTCCCCGGTTGAGAGCCTCTATGTAGAAGCGAACATTCCATCCTTATCCGATCGTCGTGATGCACATTGCATTCGCTATTTTGTTCGCTCTCATGACCTCCGCAATCCTTCCATGTATAGGATTGTTACAGATGTTAGTAGGCGCTCTTTATTTGTTCGTCGCCCCTGCTTACTTCGTCCCTTTTCTCTTCGTCTACATTCACTCCTGTCTTCCCTTCAGCTTCCACCTCTATATGTTCATGTGACATCTCCCTTTCCCCTGCCCCCTTGAGAAGTTCCTGCTGTCCGTGTCTGTTCTATTCCTCTACCTTGCGCGAAAGCCCGACTACCTACGGCGGCTTCTCGCTCTTTCTTTCTAGACCATTTCCGTTCTCATTCCCATGCCATCACAGTATACACCGATGGTTCAAAGTCATCTGACGGCGTCGGATTCGCAGCAGTGTTTGCGGACAGCGTCGTACGAGGGCATCTATTACCCTCGGCTAGCATATTTACGGCTGAATTGTATGCCATTCTTGTGGCACTTATCCGTATTGCATCTATGCCTGTGTCACCATTTGTGGTCGTTTCAGACTCCCTTAGTGCTTTACAGGCTATCCGAAAAATTGATACACCTCACCCCCTAGTTCTTCGTATCCACCTTTGGTTATGCCGTATCTTTAGCAAGCATAAAGATATTGTCTTTTGTTGGGTCCCTGGTCATGTTGACGTACAGGGCAATGAACAGGCAGACACTGCTGCGCGGTCAGCAGTACATGACCTTCCAGTTTCATATAGAGGTGTTCTTTTCACGTACTATTTTGCGGTCATTGCTACCCACCTTCGCACCCGTTGGCAACAACGCTGGTCTGACCTCCTGAATAACAAACTTCATTCTATTAAACCGGTTATAGGTTTCTGGCCTTCTTCTTGTCACCAATGTCGAGGTTGGGAGATTACACTCTTCAGTCTTCGCATCGGCCACACTCGTCTTACTCACGGGTATCTCATGGAGAGGCTCCCTGCCCCTCTCTGTGAGCATTGTCAGGTTCCAGTGTCTGTTCGACATATTCTGTTTGACTGCCCACTCTATCAACGAGCACGCAGAATTTACCTCCAACGGCATCTTCGCTCTGCGGCCCTTTCTTTACCTTCCCTTCTTGCAGATGGACCCTCCTTTAATCCTGACTCTCTCGTTGACTTTTTGACAGAAACTGACTTACTACACAAACTCTGAAGATAGCACCTCCCTCAGTCCCTTCTACCTTGATCTCTTGCTACCCTCTATCCCTGCACTATCCACCATCCTACTGCAATCCATACCCTACTAATCATCCATCTCCCTCTTACAACCCATTCTCCCTGCATCCTGCAATAACCTGCAGCGCTGTATAACCCCTGTGGTTTAGCGCTTCTATTTGATTATAATAATAATAATTGTAGCATGCAGGTGACTGTAGTGCACATCTTGTGGCATGCAGGTGACTGTAGGGCACATCTTGTGGCATGCAGGTGACTGTATGGCACATCTTGTGGCATGCAGGTGACTGTAGGACATCTTGTGGCATGCAGATGACTGTAGGGCACATCTTGTGGCATGCAGGTGACTGTAGGGCACATCTTGTGGCATGCAGGTGACTGTAGGGCACATCTTGTGGCATGCAGGTGACTGTAGGGCACATCTTGTGGCATGCAGGTGACTGTAGGGCACATCTTGTGGCATGCAGGTGACTGTAGGGCACATCTTGTGGCATGCAGGTGACTGTAGGGCACATCTTGTGGCATGCAGGTGACTGTAGGGCACATCTTGGTGCATGCAGGTGACTGTAGGGCACATCTTGGTGCATGCAGGTGACTGTAGGGCACATCTTGGTGCATGCAAGTGACTGTAGGGCACATCTTGTGGCATGCAGGTGACTGTAGGGCACATCTTTGGGCATGCATGTGACTGTAGGGCACATCTTGGGGCATGCAGGTGACTGTAGGGCACATCTTGGGGCATGCAGGTGACTGTAGGGCACATCTTGTGGCATGCAGGTGACTGTAGGGCACATCTTGTGGCATGCCGGTGACTGTAGGGCACATCTTGTGGCATGCAGGTGACTGTAGGGCACATTCTTGTGGCGTATAGCAAACCTCCAGACTTAGTGAAAGTACTCAAGCAATGGTGGAAGATATAAGAACAATGAGGAATAACTGAGAAATGGTATGGTGATAACCACAAGATGTGGAAAAAGACATTTATGTTCAGTTCAGGACATTTGTGACTGAAGAGCCACTCGTGGCGAAACGTTTCTTTTAATAAATGTCCTGAAATGTACATAAAGGTCTATCCCCATAATGAGGAATATTAATGACAACTGAAGCTCTGAAGATGATAGAACAGTAAGACTTGGAATTTGTCTGATTACTTTAAGAGATAAAACTCCTGCTTGGAAGACTCCGGTTGGAAGATCACTATGTACTGAACATTAGACGAGTGATAAAGTTGGGAGACAATTGTATGTGTCTTCGACTGGGCAGAGTGCCATTAGTCTCTGTGCCAGGCTTAACTTGTCTACGACAAGTTGAAAGTATGCCAACCTGAGAGTGAGAGTGAGAGTGAGAGTGAGAGAGAGTGAGTGAGAGTGAGTGAGAGAGTGAGAGAGTGTGAGAGTGTGAGAGTGAGAGAGAGTGTGAGAGTGAGAGTGTGAGAGTGAGAGAGAGTGAGAGAGAGTGTGAGAGAGTGTGAGAGAGTGAGAGAGAGTGAGAGAGAGTGAGAGAGAGTGAGAGAGAGTGAGAGAGAGTGAAGAGTAAGAGAGTAGAGAGAGAGTGAGAGAGAGGTGAGAGAGTGAGAGAGAGTGAGAGAGAGATGAGAGAGAGAGTGAGAGAGAGAGTGAGAGAGAGAGTGAGAGAGTGAGTGAGAGAGTGAGAGAGAGAGTGAGAGAGAGAGAGTGAGTGAGTGAGAGAGTGAGAGAGTGAGAGAGAGAGAGTGAGAGAGTGAGAGAGAGAGTGAGAGAGTGAGAGAGAGAGTGAGAGAGAGAGGAGAGTGAGAGAGTGAGAGAGTGAGAGAGAGAGTGAGAGAGTGAGAGAGAGAGTGAGAGAGAGAGTGAGAGAGAGAGTGAGAGTGAGAGTGAGTGAGAGTGAGTGAGAGAGAGTGAGAGTGAGAGAGAGTGTGAGAGAGTGTGAGAGAGTGTGAGAGAGTGTGAGAAGTGTGAGAGTGAGAGTGTGAGAGAAGTGAGAAGTAAGAGAGTGAGAGAGTAAGAGAGTGAGAGAGAGAGTAGAGAGAGAGTGAGAGAGTGAGAGAGAGAGTGAGAGAGAGAGTGAGAGAGTGAGAGAGTGAGAGAGTGAGAGAGTGAGAGAGTGAGAGAGAGAGAGTGAGAGAGAGAGTGAGAGAGAGAGAGAGAGAGAGAGAGAGAGTGAGAGAGAGAGTGAGAGAGAGAGTGAGAGAGAGAGTGAGAGAGTGAGAGAGTGAGAGAGTGAGAGAGTGAGAGAGTGAGAGTGTGAGATAGTGTGAGAGAGAGTGAGAGTGTGAGAGAGAGTGAGAGTGTAAGTGTGTGAGTGAGTGTGTGTGTTAAGTGTGTATCTTCGTTAGGCTGACAAAGAAAGTATGTCTACGCCATGTTTCTTTAATAGTTAAGAATGTGTGTCCGCCAGGCCGAGAGAGAGCTGTGAATGCCAGGCAGTGTGTCAAGTATATGTTGACACACTGACCGTCCGTTGTTTCACTTCATTTTATATAATAAAATCAAACAAATACACAGTGTTTAGTACAGTTTCTTGTAGCAAATACATCATATGTTGATGTATTTACTCGAGTTCTCTTGAGTAGGTCAGGAACTCGAACATTCAATGTTTGATCAAGGTTCATTGCTTCTTGAGGAGGTACATGAGAGTTTACTTCAACTTTTTGTGCATTTATAAGAATACTTTTCATATTTTCACGACCTTGTATTTTTTCTATATCAAATTCATATTATTTTCTGCTTTAAGCGCTCTGTCTCTTTTGCTTTAGTATCTGTGGAAAGATAATAGATTATATACTATTAAATATGTTTGTTAAACTTGAGACTAAATGAACTTTTATGGTCTCAACTTCCGGAAGCCTTATCAACTCTCTCAGGGTTTCCTTCAACTTGTAATCAAAACACTGTTTACCACAGATCTGAGATGATTAACATGATTTAATAACCTTTTAAAGCAGCTCGCCTTCATGCTGACATGTTGTTTGTTTGGGGCCCTAGGGCGGTGCTATGTGACACTTGGGGGTTTAGCGCTTAGTTTTGATTATAATAATAGAGACACTGGGCACAATATAATCGAGGACGATTTTTGAGTTACATTATACGCATGATATTTTAACCCATCCTCTTAAATTCTATGTGGATTTCTCACATACGGTTTGCAGCAAATTTCTCCTTTATTAGCGAAAAATAACCTTGCTACAAAGGCAATAAATGAAATATAAGATGAAGGCGACAAAAAGTTGACTCGCGAACAAAAAATGGGGACCAGAGTGTACAGTAGAAAGAGCTGCGTCAGGTAATCACTGTTTAAGGCTCGTTTAACAGTCACCCGTTTGACTGTCTTAGCAACCGTGAAAAATTGTCTGTTAAATGATTGGGCTTGAAAATATGTTTAGTGTTTTCAATTTCTAGTATTTTATTTTTTATATAGTCGTTTAGGATATATGATGTTATCACATGGGATGTATTCTTCCCTTCGATCAAACTTGAATATCTTCCTCATTCAGAATTTTGTTCATTTCATTCTGATGTTTGTAAGTCGACAAAAGAAGGTAAAAAAATAAACCTTTGTAAGTAGAAGGTTCTTTACTGTGTGTCTTTCTACTACATAGTAATTATATCTGTGACGTTGGCTACTTAACAGGGATTTAATCATCTTCTGAAATTCAAAGTGCTCAGTAATCAAGGGTTTTGAACTTTCAACTACAAGCGCCTCACTCGTCGTATAAAACACTCCAGCACCACTCTGCGACGATGGTCAGGTTCCACTCTCAGTTCAACATATCTTATTACAGTGTCCAACCTATCAGCGGGAAAGCAGAATTCACTTCCGTCATCCCCGCCGCCCCGACACACTAACTCTCACTGGCCTCCATCCTCAAACCTCCACCTATGACACACACATTCTTTGACTTTTTTTTTTTTTTTTTAGCAGAAACTAACTTATTACTTCAACTGTTATTTTCCTTTTGCATTCTCCCCTCTCCCCACTGACCCCTGGACTCGCACACTCCTGCCCTTCACTCCATCATCACCTTTGTACGTTCATCCTTTTCCATTTTCCTCCCTGAAGCACCGTATGACCCTCTCGGTTTTAGTGCTTAATTTAACTGTTATTATCATTTAACGCTTTGAGAAGTGTTCCCCGGTGCCACTGCACTGTGCCAGTTGTATACACCCGACACCAAACGAAAGAATAACACCTCCAGCACTGACACACAGAATGGAGAGTGTGGTCTCCTTAACAATCACATCTGGCTAGTAAACATTCTATATGGGTGTTTCCCTTCAAGAAGGGAGAGATTCCCTTCGCGTGCAAAGAGGCTCTTGATCTGAGGAATTAGACCTCTTGTTCCCTTCCACACTGTACTGTGTACAACAACTATATGAAGTAATTGTAAAATATGAAAAGATTAGTATATCTTCCCAGTGATGTAACAATGCTCAGTGGGGTCTGACAAAGACCCATTATGACCTCTGTAATCCTGTTTATTGCACTACCACTCACAGGATGAACTGCACAATAAACTAGTCGCTCAGGTGACACAACTAAAACTAACTGCTGTTTTCCTCGTAAAGAATTTAACTCCGCCCCCTCATCACATTTCCCCTCCCTATTCAACCTAATTATTGGAGATATTTTCCCTGTGTGAATTTCAGCTCTTCGCCAGAAAATAAAAGGGATCGTTATCGTTAGCCTCGCTGAAAGTGCTGTTTGCCATGAGAACTGAACGTTCTGTGGACGTGTTTTTTGGTGACGGAAGTATTTTTGGAGGCTGCCTTTCGGCTCCAGAGAGTGGCAGCCAATGAGGCATGACAGCGTTTCCGGTCGCCCACCCCTGTTGTTAGCCGAGCCTGACTTTGGTAATTCTGGAGATGACATTCTGGTGTACTAGTAACCCTGATGTACCAGGGTACATGAGCTCTACTGCCTGCACCGAAGGTGACTGTAGTTCCAGAGAGAAGGTATACATATATAGTTTCTCTTTGTTTCTCCTCGGAGCTGTCCTCTTCGCCGTCCCCCTTATTTTAATAAAAGTAAAGAAAAATCATGAATAGTAATATTTGTGCTTTGCTCGCCTCTTGTCTTCGCTCTACTTTGACCATGGTCCCAGCTTTTCAAACTGATCTTTCCATGTGAAGGATGTTGAACAAGCTGACAGGCTTTGTCTTCTCTGCCTTTTCGACTACAGCCCCGTCACATTACAGACATTTCTTCCTCATTACTTACGCGGTACTGTCATCATATCGCACACAATAGTCCAACAATAAATTACGCAATGTGACCTGGCCAGTAGCTTTTGTAAGCCAGTAAGCACCACCTCTCATCTCGGCACTCTGTCAAAGTAAAGAATATATAGTCTCTCACTTATATGGGCTTACTGGAAATTGGAGTGTATAACATAAGTTTTGGGATAAGTTAATCCAATGTTTAGGAGCAACTTGAACTCCACACCCTCCCTGCTAACCAAAATGGAAACTTGCCTCAGCACCTGGAGGTAAAGGTTCATACCCTGAAGGTAAAAGTTCATTTCCCAAGCACCTGGGGGTAAAGGACCTTGGAGTAAAGGTTCATGCCCCCAGCATCTGTGGTAAAGATTCATGACCCGGCATCAGGGGATTAAAGTTCATATGCCGGCATCTGGGAGTAAAATTTCATGCCCAAATCATCTGGGAGTAATTGTTCATGCACCCAGAATCTGGGAGCACAGGCTCATGCCATTGTCACCCGGGGGTGCAGGGCCCTCGGGCCATAGGTTTATGGCCCAGGAACCCGTTTTCAAAAAAGCAACTTTGACAAGGCAAAATTTATCATGAATTTATGCGATGAAATTATATTTAGCATTGAAAAATGTTTGTGTGATTTCATCACGTAATAGAAAACTTGACTCAGTACTGAAATAATTTTAAATCTCCTATGTACAAATCTTTGGGATTTTGCAATTCAAAGAGTCTTCTGAATGATGAAGTCTCCGCCCTTCTGGCAAGACAGCTATTGCATTAATGATGATTAATATATTTTCTTTGCATTGGCGTAGAATTAGGAGGGAATATGATTAAGGTGTTGGACGAGTTTGCTGGGGTATGTAAAAGAAGGAAATTAAAAGTGAATATAAGAAAGAGTAAGGTGGTGAAGATAAAAAATTTAGGTAATGGAAGATTGGATATCAAATTGGAAGGAGGGAGTAAGGAGGAAGTAAATGAATTCACATATTTGTGAGTGGACTTGTCAGCAGATGGGTCTATGAAAGACGAGGTAAATCATAGAACTGATGAGGAAAAGAAAGGTGAGTGGTGCACTGTGGAGTCTGTGGAGACAAAGAACGTTATCCATGGAAGCAAAGAGGGGAATGTATAAGAGTATAGTAATACCAACGCTCTTTTATGGGTGTGAAGCATGGGTGGTGAATGTTGCAACAATGAGAAGGCTGGAGGCAGTAGAAATGTGTCTGAGGGCAATGTGCAGCGTGAATATAATGCAGAGAATTCGTAGCTTGGAAATGAAAAAGATGGACAGAGGGCCGAGGAATACAATGGAGTGAATGATGATGAAAGTGTTTCTTCTTTTTCGGGTCACTCTGCCTTGGTGTTAATAAAAAAATGATTAAGCGGTAAATAGAAAACAGGAATAAATAAAATAAAATGCTAATGGGTTCAAGTTGGAAAAAATTTGATTTAGAAAGAATATAGGAAAGCACTGGTTTGGTAATGGAGTTGTAGATGAGTGGAACAAACTCCCGAGTAACGTCAGTGAAGCTAAAAATGTGCAGTTTTAAAAAATAGGTTGTATTAATGTTGGTAGAATTACCGACAATGTTAAGTGAAAGGAAACAAGTGCGACTAATGTGCCGGCTTGACAAAGCTCCTGGAGAGCGAAACGTTGCCACAATAGAATGTTACATTAGTTGTACTTGTGTCCTTTCACTTAAAAAAATGGGTTAGACAAATACATGAGTGAGTGTGGGTGGGTGTGAGTTGGGCCTGACTAGCTTGGGCTAGTAGGTATCATGCAGTGCTTCTTACTTCTTAAGTGGATGTGACTTGGAACTGACTGGCTTGGGGCAGTAGATGACTTGAACCTGCCTAGCATGGGCCAGAATGTAATGTCTCTCTTCTTATAAAATGGTAGCGTTGATAGGTAGCAGGGTAGCGTTAAGAGTTCACAAAACATCGTTGACTATTACGGGTTTATTACAATAAGGCAGGACGTAGTTAGAGGGTAGCCAGGAGCCAGTCCAGGAGGTGAAAGTCTTCACGGTAGGTCAGGTCGTGAAGGTACACCTAAGGCCTGCCATCTACCATTCGCTCGCAAAGATAGGCCTTAGGCCAGCAATTCTCTCCTAGAGGGGTATGTGAAATGGTGAATAGGCATACTGTTGGGCTGTCCCAACCCGACAGCACTGGTGTGCAAGAAAGAAAAATTTAAATACATCCATGGAACTTGGCTTTTGGCTTACCCCTATACACACATTGTACATAATATTGTCTAAGCCAGCTTAATTGTTCCAGTGACAATCTTCCCCACATCGAACGTGTTGCCGTGGAGCTGTCTGAGGACACGATAAGGACCAACTAAATTTGGGAACTAGCTTATACATACCATGAGTTTGCGTAGGATTTAGCAACATTACTTTGCAACCTGGTACAAACTTACTCTCCTTAGCAATAGCGTTACGATTAGACATAAACTTATCTGTTCCTTTCTTGAGATTTTATCGTACACTCCTAAAGACAAGCTGTGAAGTCCGCATCTTAATGACGCTGACAAGCTGAGGCGGAGCAAAGAGAATTTCGTAAGGTAAACGATTGTCTTAGCTATACAATGCGAATGGTCTCTCTCCAATCGAGCTGTGGTGCGAAGAGTTTAAATACTCGGCACATCTGGAATGACTTCATCCCATGTGGTACAACTCGGATTGATGGTCACTCTGAGCACATCTAGGATTATGTGATATGTACGTTCAGCAAGGCCTATGTTCGCGGGATGGCGTGGCGCTACTGGCGATTGATACATGTCAAATCTAAAGCAAAGATCTTGCATTGTGGCATTAATAAACTTTGACTTATTGTCCGACAGGAGTACTCGTGGGCAAGTATTACGGAGCACAACATATTGTCAGGGATGGGTACTAGTCACAGTACCGTGTCAAGCTATCCACCATTACAAGCAATGCCTTCTCTAATAATCAATCTGATTTTTTGCAGTCTTTTTCGATCTCGAAAAAGCTTGACACTTCTAGCGTTAAGCATCTCAGTCCACGCCCATTCCTGAAGCCTCAGAGGCAATTTGCTACAATTCCTTAGAAATTTCTTATTGGAGAGGTACTTCTATTTCTGTATAAATAATGGCTTTTCCCTTGACTTTGCCCTGGTTTAAGGCCCGCTTCAAGGCTGCCTTCTTAGTGCTGTCCTCTTCCTACTTGTCATTAATGACCTTGCCTCTTCTGGCATCCATTGTTTAGTAATCTCTTTCGACAGTTTTGCTATAGCTTGTGGAGGCACTGACTTACTTTGTAGTAGTCTGTCTCCACTGTCATTGATCCTGATTTCAACTAAGCCATCTCTCATGGGTATAGATATTCTGTTGCTAAAACACACCAGACAATTTTCACAAGACGCCCTATTATCCCTCATTCCATTGAGTACCTGTAAGGCTCTCGTATCCCAGAACTGAATATGGTCAAATTTCCTTGGTCTTCTGTTTGATTGTCGAATGTCCTGGAAGCCTCGCACAGCCTCCCGGAAGGATGCTTATCCCGCCCTCCTGAGCATCTTTAAAACTTCAGCCCATCTTTCATGCGAGACTGATAGACAAACCCTTCCTTACTTTCATCCATCTCTAATCTTTTCTAAATTAGACTACGTTGACCAACTGTTTTCTTCAGCCTTTCCTGTTACTTTTTCTAAGCTTGATCCCTTTCATCCCATTAATTTGTATCCAGGGCTTCTAGATCTTTCCCAGCCGAGAGCCTATTCACAGATGCAAACGTCACGTCTTGCAGGATGCTCACTGTCTCTAATTTTCTCCGCTTCCACGACCTTCACGATTCTTCCACGTAAAGAACGGTAACGGCTATTTTATTTAATCGTTGCTCACATTTATTATGCCAATTTTCTCTCCATGTCCACTCTAATGGCTTCCCTGGATTTACTTCCCCTTTACGTTCACCTTGCATCTTACTTTTCCCTCCTTCCATGGGGAAGGTCCCAAGAACCGCGTTTGCTCCTCCCCACTTCCATGTAAAAAAAAAACCTTCACAACTTTATGTTCACTAATGAACGCTCCATTATCATTCTCATGCTGTTGCAATGTACATTGATGTTTCTAAATCCACCGTTGGTATCGGGTATGCAGCTCTTTTTTTTTTTCCTGAATGAACAGTTCTGTATTATTAAGTAGAATTGGCCAGTGTCTTCTCAGCAGAGTTGTATGCAATTCTCAGCCATGTCGCATTTCTAGTGAACAACGTTGGTCAAGTTAGAACACAGCAAATTGTCTTCTAGTAAACCACTTTCGGATTCTGGCCATCTTCCCGCCACTTTCGTATTTGGGAGACGACGCACTCCTGCTTACGCATTGGACACACGACTTACGGATACTACATGAAAGAGCCCGGCACCTCTCTGCGAGGGCTGTCAGGTTGCACAGTCAACCCACCATATCTTAATAGTATGTTCTATCAGCATTCAGGCACCTAGTGTTCACTTCCGATGTTACGGGTATACCCTTGACCAGTATTTTATATTGTGTGTATTTTTATCATAATAGTATATTGGAGATATTTCCGTTATTAGCTAAAACGAAAATGTCTTACTTTATACTATTATTCGATTTAGCTATGTTTTAGGTAGGTTGTTACATTGTAATTTTATGTTTTACAATGTTAAAGTTTTACTGTGCCGGTCATGTAGTGGGAGACCACTAGTCATACTCCCGGTTACTTGTTTACGTACCAGCCGGCCTCCCCCCCCCCTCTGTCACGTGACCGACCTAACTTGAGCTTACCACACCGTGGTATTGGCAGTAGGTTCACACTCCCTCTTCCAACAGGGAGTAGGTTCACACACCCTCTCCCAATTGGGAGTAGATTCGCTCTCTCTTGACGATCATATACTCTCTCATGAGTTGATCCAGGCTCTCAGCCTTAATACAAATTCCCAACTCAAGTAATATTACTTAGTCTCGACTGATATCTAATATACATGTGTCGTTATTGAGACTATATCAGTTGCTACATTTTTGTAGTGTATCTTTGTTTTACACTGAAAGAGAACTTTGTAACATACTCTAAGTATTTATGTATGTATTAAAGGGCATGACTTTTACTAAGTTGGATCAATCTAATAATCCCATTATAAATAAAAGGTGGCTATTTTCTAAAGAACAATTAGAATAGAGCCTGAGTCGACGTGTTGTTACGAGGGGGCCAAAACAGGCTCATAGATGAAGCCCTGATCGTAACATCCGATGTCACCAGTGCCTCCAACACCCTCCAACACTCTCCAACTGATCTCACTGAAGGTCCCACCTTTCATACACACACTTTGACTTTTAACACCAACTTTGATTTCAATTTTACTCTTGCACTTTCTCCTACTTCGAACACCCCCGTCCCTCACTCACATTCTTACTTCCGCATAATACCCCCTGCAGCCCTGCATGACTCTTTCGGGTTTAACGCTTAAATCGATTATAATAATAATAATAGTACATGAGTGTTTACTCGTAGATTTAGCATGGCCCGATACTCACTCTGTGTTGGGGAGGAAGGAGTTCGTTTTTACCTAGCTTTCCTCACCAATATTAGGAACACAGGAATCAGCAATACATTATACACCACTAACAGAATCTGTTTGATAAGAATATTATCCTTTGTCTCACAATAGCGAGAACAAATGACAGAACAGAGGACGCACATTCTCTGTGGTTGCAACATCAGCGTGTGACTAATCGTAGACGTTTACTAGAATATTGATAACTTATTGTTGATATCGACATAGACGCAGCACCTGAAACCTTTAAATATAAAGTTTCATCTGCAACAAGCATTTTCACGTTAAATGTGACTAGAAAATTAAATGTGAAAAAACTTCAGTGTGGGCTGAACGTTGTTCTCTAAATACAGTGTCCAACTGCTGGTCTTGTGTCTTTATCAAGAACAGAGTATGACCAATTGCTTAGAATACCTATTCGATATTCTCTTCTTGCCACAGTGGGAGAGCATAAACAAACAATGGGAACGCACATGTAGCGAGCACTTCATGTAACGCTTTTAGGCATCTTGACGAAAATATAACGATATGTTTGTCTCTGGCTGGTTCTTCCATATAGCATCAACCAATCAGACCTTTCTCGATCAGCAGAAAACTCCAGCACCATTGCTTGCCCGTGCCGATGCAGGGCATCAACTCCACTCTGCCTGCTCAAGAATTCTTTTGTCTTGTTCGAGTGTCACTTTAACAACCAGAGACTTGCAAAAAAAAAATTTAACGTTTGTTAAAATGGGATACACTTCCAGCGTGCAGCTACCGTTCTCCATATGACTGACGCATGATTAACATACACGAACAGCAAAAAAGGATATATTTATTAATACTTTTCGTTTATATGAGGCTTTATCAAGTACTAAATAAAGCCTCATGTAAGTTAAACGTGCACTAATAAAGGTGTCCTTTTTTCAAGTACGTCTTTTTAACCACTAGTCTCGTAGTGGCAACAAAACACTAGCAATATCTCTCCGTCATATTTCATAACACAAGATGGTTTACATGAATGTGGTAAGATTTGTCAGTCTAAACTGGAAGACTTCGGTAAGATCAACGTGATGACAATCATTTCTCTTCTTGCTTAGTAATTATGGCAGCTTCAAAGGTTTCGCTTCAGCAGGAAAGGAATTATTAATACAAGGAAGCAATCATATCTCAGTTTAAAATGAAGTATGATAAGGGTATTATTAGGTATCCTAGAAAGAGGAATCTTTAGTAGATGCCTGAATTTTTTATCTTTCAACTTTTCTCCTTTATTTCGATAGCAACACGAGGACTCGTACAATTGGCTTCAAATTTTCAAGGCTGATACGGTAACTAGGGCACGTTTAATGCGAGTACTAGCTTGTGCAGGAATCCCTATGTTAAAACTTGTAGAACCATTTCCAAAAATACCTGGACAGGGTTTGATGAGGTTCAAAAGCCTCATACGTGAATTAAAAAAAACTCGTACGTGAATTAAAAAAAGGTGCCTCTTCGAAGATGACGGAGAGAGAAATTTTAGTAAGTAGTTGCATATTTCCCAATTTTGTGTAAAATAGTGTGAAACGTTTATGCCTATTAAATCACGTTCAATAAATTTGAGTATTTCTAACCAGTTTCAATATTAATGACTGATGTATCTTATGAACAAGATAGTGCCCATTAAGTTTAGTATGTATGTGTGGGGAAATTTGTCAATATTCTGGATTCATAAAAATTAAATCGATGGAATTCGTGCGATAACTGGAAAATTCCTCCTCTAATCTGCTTCAAATTTTCATCCCTGTTTTTTTCCATAAATCCTAATTTGCCGATGTTATATAATAGTAATATTCGCTTCAATATATTATCCGCACAAAAAGGATACTGAAGCATCGTCTCCTACATAAGTTATATTTGTGTATTGGTCCAGTCACCGTGTGGTGCCTTTTCTTTCTTGATATTCGTTTCCATTCATTAACTAAAGCATATCTCTTCTGATCAGCTTAAAAAACTTGGAATCATTGAATTCAGATCAATTACTGGCGGCTACCTTCTCTGAAAGGCTTCAAACTGCGCAGGTGAGCTTTATCAAAAAAAGTTTGGCTTCCACTTTGAGCTAAGAAATTTTAATTTGACAGTTTATGAAATTAGTTTTTATGCATTAACTTAGAATGCCTCTTCTGCTTGGCTTCAGATACTAAGTACTGATGTTTCTTAATTATATATCGTTTTACATTGAATTTGGGCTGTGTAGGTGCCACTTCCATAGGAAAAAAGTTATGTCAAATTGGATTTTCTTTAAATAATTTTTCTTAGGACTGTCAAGAATTTAGAATAAAATATGACTGGAAGAAGAACACTGAGGAATGCTGATAACTCGTGTTTTTATGATTCTTTTAATTTTCACTTAAGTGCCTTACCTTTGTAAGATATTGTCAGATTCAGTCATATTGCCAGTCTCAATGTTATCCTCCGCCTTTCTCCAAGGCTTTGTAAAACACCAGAATGCCTTAACCAATCGGCTTTAAATCTTCAAGCCTGGTGAACTATTACTAAGGGAAAGTTCGAAGAACAATTGGCAAGTGCAGGCTCCCTCAGCTCAGTTTTAATTAGATCGTAACTTAAACTGGTTACCATGCGATAACTTTGAAAAGTTCTGATCGGCTTTAAAATTTTAGCCCTCGTGTATCGTAGTTAGGAATTGTTAATGAAGTGTGTAGGTGTCATTTTTTCCCGCTTTTAGTCTCTAAACGGTACCGAAAATCTTTGCATAAAACAACTGAAAAATGTTTCGTAAAGTGATGTTCCTGGACGCTGGTGAGGGGCTCTTGGTACAAGGAACTGGACTTGTACTTCCCTTCCTTGGATCCAGTCTGAATGATTCACATTTTACAAGCGCCATCTTAGCCCTATGCGTTTAGCGCTTCCCATGATTCAAATCATTCTGAAATGCATCAGTCTTTAATTGCTGCTGCATCTTATGAAACGAATGAAACGTTTAATGGGTTTAGGCCGTGTAGGTGCAAATTTGATAGGATTCTCTACATTAACTGGAGACTGCATCTTCTGGTCGGCTTCACGTTTTAGTACTGATGTGTTGCCCTCAAAGGAAGCTTCGCTTGATTATTGGTTATGCTAATTTTAATATGTTAGTTTTATTAAACAAAATGGTTTCCCTAAAATATCTGGAAAACATCACTTCTGATTGTAAATAAGTCAGTGTTTGACTTTGTTTATCTTCGGTTAAATCTTCATAACGTACTTTATATGTGCTCATAACATCTGGGTGCCCCTCAAGGCCATGATTTGTTATGTAGTTAAAGCTTACATAATACTTGCTTAGGCCTTAGATGTTAGCCTTGGACCCAATTTGCGTTTTAAATGGTAGTTGGGAAAATTAATATCTCTGATAATTTCTGAATGTGAATGTCTCATGCGATTGACCTGAACCTTTCAGTGTTAATAACTTTATAATGCAACTTCCATGCAGCTTCAAACTTAATGTGCTGGTGTATTTTTTGATAATGGATTTTCAGAGGTAAAACAATCCCTCCTTAGTTTAACTTCAAAGCTGGTGTGTATTAGTGGAAAGTTTGAATTAGTCCAGGGATGTGCAAATCCTAATTTACCATTTTTATTGAGGATCCTGAGATATTAGTGAATGCCTCTTAGGATTCTCTTCATATCTTCAACACTAATATTTAACTGCAATAGAAACTTATGGCACACGCTGCACTCTTTTACTGTGTAAATTGAGCAAGAGACTTCGGTTTTATATATGAGGATATTTTTCGGAACTCGCGGCGATGAACCTCTAGTTAGGAACCCCGGAAAGGGTACCTTTCGGAGGTTGCCTGTTTTTCTTCCAACTTTTCAATTTTATTTCCCTCATAACTCTAGAACACCTGGTCCAATCATTTTCTGATTTTGAACACATATTTCTGGTAACGAGGACTACATTCTTGAAACATTTGGTATTTTCAAGTGCCCTAAAACCAAAGTAATTAAGCATATTTCCAGCTTCCTGGAATATCTTGGATAACTTCCAAAATCCTCAGTTGTGGAGCTTCAAGAACTCAGAAGAGGCGCCAAAAAAATCAACAATGGAAATAGCAAAATTCAAATGTATAGGGTATGATAGGGTGGATAGATGCAATGTGGCAGATGTTGCAAATGTGTAGGAGGTAGGTTATTGAAAGCAGTGAAGAGTCTTTACGAGGATAGTGAGGCTCAGGTTAGAGTATGTAGGCGAGAGGGAGATTATTTCCCAGTAAAAGTAGGCCTTAGACAGGGATGTGTGATGTCACCATGGTTGTTCAATATATTTGTAGATGGAATTGTAAGAGAAGTGAATGTTCGGGTGTTGGCAAGAGGTGTGGGGTTAAAAGATAAAGAATCAAACACAAAGTGGGAGTTGTCACAGTTGCTCTTTGCTGATGACACTGTGCTTTTGGGAGATTCTGAAGAGAAGTTGCAGAGGTTGGTTGATGAGTTTGGTAGGGTATGTAAAAGAAGGAAATTAAAAGTGAATATTGGAAAGAGTAAAGTGATGTGGAAAAAAAAATTAGGTAACAGAAGATTGGATATCAGATTGGAGGGAGAGAGTATGGAGGAGGTGAATGTATTCAGATATTTGGGAGTGGACGTGTGAGTGGATAGGTCTATGAAAGATGTGGTAAATCATAGAATTGACGAGGGGAAAAATGTGAGTGGTGCACTGAGGAGTTTGTGGAGACAAAGACCTTTATCCATGAAAGCAAAGAGGGGAATGTATGAGAGTATAGTTATACCAACACTCTTGTATGGGTGTGAGACATGGGTTGTGAATGTTGCAAGGAGAAGGCTGGAGGCAGTGGAGATGTCATGTCTCAGGGCAATGTGTGGTGTGAACATAATGCAGAGAATCCATAGTTTGGAAATTAGGAGGAGTGGGATTACCAAAACTATTATTCAGAGGGTTGAGGAGGGGTTATTGAGATGGTTTGGACATGTAGAGAGGTTGGAATGAAATAGAATGATTTCGAGTGTATAAATCTGCAGTGGAGGGAAGGCGGGGTAGGGGTCGGCCTAGGAAAGGTTGGAGGGAGGGGGTAAAGGAGGTTTCGTGTGCGAGGGGCTTGGACTTCCAGCAAGCGTGTGTGAGCGTGTTAAATAGAAGCACATGGAGACAAATGGTTTTTAGGACTTGACGTGATGTTAGAGTGAAAGCAAGTTAACATTTATGACGGGATTCAGGGAAACCGGCAGCCCGGACTTGAGTCCTGGAGATGGAAAGTACAGTGTCTGCACTCTGAAGGAGGGGTGTTAATGTTGCAGTTTATAACTGTAGTGTAAGCACCCCTCTGGCAAGACAGTGATGAAGTGAATGATGAAAGTTTTTCTTTTTCGGGCCACCCTGCCTTGGTGGGAAACGGCCGATGTGTTAATAAAAAAAATAATAACCTTGGAAATTTGATAATTTTATGAGTAACATAGTGTGAAGTATTTATTCCTGTTAAATCACGTTAAATTTAATTATTTTTACTTCAACTTCAATATTTAATGGCTGATGCATCTTAGGGCCAGGATAGTACCTGTTAAGTTTCGTTTGTGTGTACGCAAATTAGTTGATTGTAATAAAATAGTAAAAAAACATGGAGTAGTTGGAATCCATGTCCTATCCGGAATATGACTTATCTGATCGGCTTCAAACCTTCACCACTGATGTGGTGTCCTGAACACAAGACTTTCATTGACAATGCATTCCATAAGAAGAATGATACGTTATAAATTTAGCTCGGGTAGGTCTAAACTTGACATTTTAGTATAAAGCTAAAAAATGGAATCGGAGAAAAATCAATTTCGGAGAATGCCTTTTCTGAATGGCTTCAAACTTTTACCAATGGTGGACTTTATTGAAACACAGCTTCTTACTCACTTATATGTGTAGAAATTTTGATTTGCCAATTTTATTAAGCAAATTGTTTTCCAGGTAATAACTAGAGAATGATTCTTCAGATCAGCTTCAAACCCTAATTAATGGCGTATTTTAACAGGCAATATTTTTGTATTTTGGACTATGTGGGGTGCCAGGCTGTCATTTTTTCGACAATTTTATCAAATTAATTAAAAATATATATATTTTTTATAGGATTGTAGAGCACTTTAAGTAGAATGTAAATAAAATTAAGCTTGATGAAATAGAGATCAGAGGTTAATGGGTTTAACGAGGGAAGACTTTAATACTTTATGGAATATTCATAGCAACATTTTTGTTTGTTTTTCTCGCGAATTTTCGTATTTACTCGAGAACAATTTATTTGTTCAGCTTCAAGTTTTCAACGCTTGTGTAATGCATCATGGGTAAGATTCATGAGTCTATTTGCAACTTAAGATTATTCCCAAATTTGGTTTCCATGTGATAGGTGGAGACAGGTTCCTCAGATCGCCTTCAAAATTTCAGCACTGGTGTATCTTATTTAGATGGCTTATATAATGGAGTGTGTAGATGTCATTTTGTCACTTTTAATCTCGAAATGGAATAGTATTACAGTATATTACTTTATAGCATTATTTTGCCCTGATACTGGTGATGGGCTCTTGATCCAAGGAACTGGACATATCCTCCCCTTGTTTGGATCGAATCTGAATGCCTCCCATTCCACAGGCCCGATGTAACCACTACGGGTTTAGTGCTTGCATCTGAATAAAATTTAACAATTGGAAAACATGAGTCGTCAATGGCCGATGAATCGTATGAAACAGACAACGTTTCGTGGGTTAAGGCTGTGTATGGCACAATTTTTTTTTTAATTCTGTGCCATAACTATGAAAATGTATCTTCTGGTCAACTTGAAATATTAGCGGGAGATTCGTCTGTAAAAACTTGCATTTGTGGACACAGTGGTGCCTATGCTAACCTTCCTATGGTGTAGAAATATACCTAGTTGGATGAATCTTATTGAAGCTAGCTGGCCCAGTGGCTTACGCGACGGTCTGGAGTTTTGAGACACTCTGATCGCGGGTTCGAACCCCACTAGTGGTATGGTTTAATCAGACTGGTTTCGGTGAAATAATTGAATCTCTTCTGGTCAGAAATACGTTAGTGTTGGACTTTATTTGGTTATCCCAGGTTAGATCTACTAAATGTTGTATGTGCCTCTAACATTTGTACGTTATGTACACTAAACTTAATAAAGGTTAATGCAGTTTCTTACTATATGGTCAAATCTTCCTTGGAGAAAAGTTTTTCTTATGGACTTTGTAAGAAAAAATAAAACACTGCTTTTCATGCGATAATTTCTGAATGTCGCATCTGATCAACTGCAACGGTGATTACCCAATAGTGCAACTTTTGAGTGACTTCAAGCTTTATGTGCTTGTGTATTTTAGGATATTTTTTGGGTCTTTTTGGTCTCTGAAAAGTCTGAATTTAGGCTGTGTACTATCTTAATTTACAGCTTTTTTAATGAAATTTAGATATTTGTTTTCTTACAATGAGTTGTGAATGCTTCTTCTGATTCTCTTTAAATCTTCACCGCTAATATTTACCTACATTAACTTATGCCGCACTCTGCACTATTCTAGTCGGTTTCTGGGGTTACCAAATACTGGGATACCATCAAAATACATCTAGTTGTATAAAACTGCTGAATTATGCTTTCTCATGGAGGTGCTTTGATGATGGTAAAGGGTTCTTGATCAAAGAAACTGGACATATTCTTCCCTTGGATTGAATCTGAATTCCATCCATTCCACAAACGCTATATGACCACTGCGGGTTTAGCGTTTTTCTCTAGTTAAAAAAAAAAGACTAACGGTTGATGCATAGTATGAAATGGATGACTCTTTGTTTTGGGTACAAGCTGCGTAGGTGCATATTTTGTCGAATTATGTGCAATACCTGGAGAATATATCTTCTGGACGGCTTCAAACTTTTAGTGCTGATTTTTATTTTTATTTTATTAACACATCGGCTGATTCCCACCAAGGCAGGGTGGCCCGAAAAAGAAAAACTTTCATCATCATTCACTCCACCACTGTCTTGCCAGAGGGGTGCTTTACACTACAGTTATAAAACTGCAACATTAACATTAAAGCAGTGGTTCTCAACTGGTGGTCCATGAACCACTGGTGGTCCATTGTGACATTTTGGGTGGTCCAAAGAACGTTCACTATATTTGGTATTAAACTGAACAATGGTGCACATAGTCTCATGGATCAGTGATACGCACATTGACCAGCGTGAACGGGGTTGGTCGGATAATGGATTCCCCCATGTTAGCTGCAGCTGAAGATGTGAACCAGCGGTCAACCATGGAAATATTTTGGGCCAATATGATTGTTACTTACCCAAATCTGTCAACATATGCAGTCAGAGTTCTTTTGCTATTTACATCATCTTACATGTGTGATAGTGGATTTTCATGTTTGTTGCACATTAAGTCCAAACAGAGGAATCAGCTTGCAGTTGAAAGCGATATTCGTTGTGCATTATCAAGTACCACTCCTAACATTATCAAGTACCACTCCTAACATTATCAAGTACCACTCCTAACATTATCAAGTACCACTCCTAACATTATCAAGTACCACTCCTAACATTATCAAGTACCACTCCTAACATTATCAAGTACCACTCCTAACATTATCAAGTACCACTCCTAACATTATCAAGTACCACTCCTAACATTATCAAGTACCACTCCTAACATTATCAAGTACCACTCCTAACATTATCAAGTACCACTCCTAACATTATCAAGTACCACTCCTAACATTATCAAGTACCACTCCTAACATTATCAAGTACCACTCCTAACATTATCAAGTACCACTCCTAACATTATCAAGTACCACTCCTAACATTATCAAGTACCACTCCTAACATTATCAAGTACCACTCCCAACATTATCAAGTACCACTCCTAACATTATCAAGTACCACTCCTAACATTATCAAGTACCACTCCTAGAATTATCAAGTACCACTCCTAGAATTATCAAGTACCACTCCTAACATTATCAAGTACCACTCCTAACATTATCAAGTACCACTCCTAACATTATCAAGTACCACTCCTAACATTATCAAGTACCACTCCTAACATTATCAAGTACCACTCCTAACATTATCAAGTACCACTCCTAACATTATCAAGTACCACTCCTAACATTATCAAGTACCACTCCTAACATTGAAAAGCTTGTCAGTGAGACGAGAATCCAAAAAAATCAGGTTGCAAGGAAAAGTGAAATAATCATATTTCAAAGAAAAATATTGGCTGTATACTTCATAATTTCAAAATTACCTTCGTTAGAAAGAAATTTCACAGCAAAATGTTAAAAATGTATTCATTTATTACCAGGAAATTATAATTGTATGAAATATATTTCAGACTAAAATGTTAGATATCTATTATTTTATATAACTTTTCGAATTTCTGTTTATAATAAATATATTCCAAATCAAATTGTCTGTTGTCTTTGCTTTGCCTTTATATATCATTACTCAGAAAGTTAAATGGTCCACGATATTTTTGTAATTGGGTTGGTGGTCCATGGGCTGAAACGTGTTGAGAACCACTGCTTTAAAGGACGCTTTGCATCCTTTAATGGAAATAATTTGAAAAAAAAATGAATGTTCCTTTTCAAGCGATAATCATTGAGAAATAATTTCCTAATGTTTTATCTGATCAGAATTAAGTCAGTGTTAGACTTTATTAGGTTATTCTTTGTTAAATATGCATAATGCACTCTGACCTCAAGACCACTCTAAAAATTCGTGTACCAAAAAGCTTAAATAAAACATAGTTCATCCTTCAACGCTGGTTAATGTTGCTTAGAGAAAAGGTTAGACTGATTTTTGCTTGTGTAGATTCCAGTTTCTGTCTTAATGGAAATAATTGAAAAAAAAATGAATGTTCCATTTCGTGCGATAATTTCTGAGAACCCTTCAACGTTGATAACTTGTAATGCAACTTCTTAGTGTTGGTGAACTTCAGGGTATTAGTCACTGTTTCTTATGGAAGGTATGATGAAGTTTTGGGCTGAGTATGTCCCAATTTCCCCCTTCCCCTTCCTTTTTAAGAAATTGTGATATTAGTTTCCATGAGATAAACTGTGAATGCCTCTCCTAATTCGCTTCAAATCTTAACGTTATCATTTGTGTGCATTAAAAACCTATGCCACACTCTGCAGCGTTGCCTCTCGCTTGCACTGAGGCGCACGAGGCTGATATTATGCATTACGGATTTGTTCACGAACTTTCCACCAGCCTGAAGTTACCGCTCAAAAGGGTCTACCCTCCCCATTTGGTATGGCCTCAACTTTTGGGGTTTCAAATGAACGATAGATTAAAAATGGTACACACGACACACCGTCAGTCTTGAGATTCTAGACGAGTCTAGCAGATCGGGAACCACTGACATACACTGTAATAACTGTGAAGTGTTGCGTGAAAGAGAATCCTGAGTGGAGAGTGTGGTGTGGGCGGGGCTGGGGGTAGCCCACTGTAAACATCTTAACACTTGGGAATCACCCATGATGAACGGACTGTCGATAGTGGTAGTGGTGGTGGTGGTGGTGCTGGTGATTGTTGGAAAAGCGGTGGTGATGGTGGCAGTTATAATTAGGTGGTTGTGGTGGTATTAGTGATATTGGCTGTAGTGATGATGGTAGTGGTAACATTGCTGCTGATGTCAGTTGTGGTAATAATGGCAGAGTAAAAGTGGTAGGGGTGAAAATGGACTGGTGGTGATGTGGTTGTGGTAGTGGTAAAGGTGGTGGTACATTTTGTCGTGGTGGGTTTTGTGGTTGTTAATAACTATTGTATCTACTCAACTTAGAAAGGATAAATGGTGATAGTGGAAGGGAATGGGTGTGGTGACTGCAGTGTTCATGGTGCTGGTGTGGTGACTGCAGTGTTCATGGATGCTGGTATGGTGACTGCAGTATTCATGATTCTGGTGTGGTGACTGCAGTGTTCATGGTGCTGGTGTGGTGACTGCAGTGTTCATGGTGCTCGTGTAGTGACTACAGTGTTTGATACTTTTGTGGTGACTGCAGTGTTCATGATACTGGTGTGGTGACTGCAGTGTTCATGATACTGGTGTGGTGACTGCAGTGTTCATGATACTGGTGTAGTGACTACAGTGTTCATGGTGCTGTGTGGTGACTGACGAGCGTGTTCAGTGATACTGGTGTGGTGACTGCAGTGTTCATGGTGCTAGTGTGGTGACTGCAGTGTTCATGGTGCTGGTGTAGTGACTACATGTGTCTTGGATGATTCTGGTGTGGTGACTGCAGTGTTCATGATACTGGTGTGGTGACTGCAGTGTTCATGGTGCTAGTGTGGTGACTGCAGTGTTCATGGTGCTGGTGTAGTGACTACAGTGTTCTGATACTTTTGTGGTAACTGCAGTGTTCATGATACTGGTGTGGTGACTGCAGTGTTCATGGTGCTAGTGTGGTGACTGCAGTGTTCATGGTGCTGGTGGTGACTGCAGTGTTCATGATACTGGTGTGGTGACTGACAGTGTTCATGATACTGGTGTGGTGACTGCAGTGTTCATGGTGCTGGTGTGGTGACTGCAGTGTTCATGATACTGGTGTGGTGACTGCAGTGTTCATGGTGCTAGTGTGGTGACTGCAGTGTTCATGATACTGGTGTGGTGACTGCAGTGTTCATGGTGCTGGTGTGGTGACTGCAGTGTTCATGATACTGGTGTGGTGACTGCAGTGTTTCTGGTGACTCAGTGTCATGTGTGTGGTGACTGCAGTGTTCATGATCTGGTGTGGTGACTGCAGTGTTCATGGTGCTGTGTGGTGACTGCAGTGTTCATGATACTGGTGTGGTGACTGCAGTGTTCATGGTGTGTGACCTGTTATGGTGCTGGGTGACTGCAGTGTTCATGATTCTGGTGTGGTGACTGCAGTGTTCATGGTGCTGGTGTGGTGACTGCAGTGTTCATGATACTGGTGTGGTGACTGCAGTGTTCATGATACTGGTGTGGTGACTGCAGTGTTCATGGTGCTGGTGTGGTGACTGCAGTGTTCATGATACTGGTGTGTGACTGCGGTTATGTCTGTGTGCACTGAGTTACTGTTGGTGTGGTGACTGCAGTGTTCATGGTGCTGGTGTGGTGACTGCAGTGTTATGTCTGGTGGTGACTGCAGTGTCTGATTGTGGTGACTGCAGTGTTCATGATACTGGTGTGGTGACTGCAGTGTTCATGATACTGGTGTGGTGACTGCAGTGTTCATGATACTGGTGTGGTGACTGCAGTGTTCATGATACTGGTGTGGTGACTGCAGTGTTCATGGTGCTGGTGTGGTGACTGCAGTGTTCATGATACTGGTGTGGTGACTGCAGTGTTCATGATTCTGGTGTGGTGACTGCAGTGTTCATGATCTGTGTGGTGACTACAGTGTTCATGATCTGGTTGTGACTCAGTGTTCATGATCTGTGTGGTGACTGCAGTGTTCATGATACTGGTGTGGTGACTGCAGTGTTCATGGTGCTAGTGTGGTGACTGCAGTGTTCATGATACTGGTGTGGTGACTGCAGTGTTATGGCATGACTGTGATGTTAATGCAGTGTCAATATCTTGATCTGGTGTTTGTGATTAATTTCTCAACATTCTACCTTTCAGTCACGTCTTAATTTTTTTATTCTTGTCTCTAATTTTTAAAGAATACATTATTATTAAAAACATTACCATTCAGTGATAGTTGGGACAAATTCTAAGGCAATCAATCACGTATGTATGAGCAAGCCTTCTAACATCTGGCTGTATTTGTTCACCTTGCAATTAATATATACCTGGGAGTTAGTCAACTGATGTAGATCACCATTAGACCTAATCACCTGATATATGTCGCCCTGCAAAGTTTTCTTACAATATCCCGGTGTTATGGTGCTATGATCGTAGAATGTTTAAAGAAATCCGGGGCAAATATCTTGATCTGCTGTGTTTGTGTATTACACAATTTCTCAACATTCTACCTTTCAGTCACGTCTTATTTTTTATTCTTGTCTCTAATTTTAAAGAATACATTATTATTAAAAAAATTACCATTCAGTGATAGTTGGGACAAATTCTAAGGCCCAAAACCCTATGTATGA